>RANZ01000005.1:0-191950 GCA_009805285.1 Neurospora terricola FGSC 1889 | reverse complement strand
GGCGGGAGGCGCGGGGGGCGGGCTTGGAGGGTGTTGGTTGCGCGGGGGCGGAGAAGGGTTGTGGTGCGGCGGCCTTGGTTTGTTCTTGCTTAGGAGCAACGGGGGTGGGCTGAGAGGGGGTTGATGATGTAGATGGTGATGATGTTTGCGCAAAGTTATTGTTTAGTTGTTGTGATTGTTGCTGTTGCGGTGGCGACGCAATCTTGTGAGGTCTGGTCTCGTGTACCCGCGGCATGGGCGGCTGGACGGGGAAAGCCATGGAATCATTGCCGGAGCGCGGCGGCGATGGCGGATGCGAGGGGAGAGTGTAGGACTGGAAAGCGGTGACGGCGGGCGAGGGCGTCGTGCTGAATTGGCGAGCGACGTTGCGGTTGCTGTTGCAGAGGGCGGACGAGAGCGTCCTCCTCGAAAGGATCCTTTGTGCGTTCATCTTGAGTGGTGGTGTTGTTGTTCTTGTTGTGTGATGTATCGCAGACAGGAAGGCCGGCGATAGTATGGCGGCGGAAGTGATGTGATGTACGGAAGAAGAAAGGGGAATTGCAGAGGTCAGAATCATAGGGCTGTGACAAGACCAGGATTCGGTGGTTGTTGAGTGTCAAGTTGGGAAAAAGACGGGACAATTCTGCTTGTTCTTCCTCTGATGATTGTCCTTGGCGGGAATTCGATTGTGAACAGTTGGCGCGGCCAAGTTCAACTGAAGTCAGCCGAGCAAGCAAACTGAACCGGTACGTATGACATGATGGCAATCAACCTTGGCCCTCGGAGCCGCCCGGTAACCGACACAGCCAATCAGCATTCGCCCATTAGGAATCCCGCTGAAATTCTGACTATCTTACGATCCACACCTTCCGTAAGCCACGAGGGGATCCACTTATTCCGTGGACTCCATCCACTCACAACCATCGGATTTACTGTCTCGACTTTTGGAATCTCGCATCTCTCAGGCCACCCGCTCGTCATTCCATGTCTTTTGCAATATTGCTTGCCCCAGACAGAAGGGCCCTGAAAGTCACAGCCCTGACAGGAAGCGGGCTGACGGTACGTAGGGCAGTGTACCTTGATGGGCACCTCAGCGGCTAGGCAAAGGTCCCTGGGGACCCTGAAGTGGAAGCAAGGGAAGCGGAAAATGGAAGAAGGACAAATGCGCCTTATCTGGTTGGTCGCCTTATACTTTCAGCCCTGGATTCTGGAAGGGGGATTACTTCCCCCTGAAGATGGATGGACCCTTTGTTTACTTTTGAGTCTTGATTCGGTCAAGTCAGGGGCACGATAAGGAGGGCTGGGTCCATCGTGCTCAGGGGAAATGACATCACTCCTCTCTGTGTGTCCCCTCCACAAAGTTGAAGTCTGGGGAGAGCTGAGAAGAAGTCTCCATCACAATCGTACCACGTTCCACTCGGGCAGACATGAGAGGATTCTTATCCGTTCAGTTCAATTTATATGATATCAGCCGATTTGCCATTAAACCGCAAAGTAGATCAAACAATCTATCCCATCTATCGCTTACAAAAACAGAACAAACGCCTTTTCCATGTCAGTCTCATTAGTTATACAATCACCAGCCCAACGACCAAAACATTCCCTATTACCACATCACATCATTCACTCCCCACTAACCAACCCCCTAACATCCCCCACCGCCTCCCTCGCCATCTTCTTCAACAACCCCCTCTCATCCGCCTCCCTAAACCGCTCCCAGCTATCCAGCCCCTCCTTAGCCTGGATACTCAACGTCTCATACCCCTGCTTAATCACCTCCGCAACCTGCACGCTCGTCAACTTTTCTTTGTTACCACTCGTACTCGCCCCCGAAGCCAGCATGTCCTTGTAATGCGCCGACACGTTCACCAACGTCTCGATGCTATTACTCTGTCTCTTCTTCAATCCGTACACATCCCTAAACTTAACCAGGACATCGCCCACCTCGACGATCTTGTAGAAAAAATCATCGTAGGCTGCTGATGTCGGTAAGAAAGATTCACCTGAGGACAGGCCGAGGGCGAGGGTGTTGACTACCAGATCCAAAAGCGTGTCGAGCTGGCCTTGTTGTCCACCTAGCAAAGTCTTGAGGTCGGAGGCGTAGGTGGTCAGGAAGCGGATCAAGGACAAAAGAGAGCGGAAGAGTTCGTGCCAGTGGTACTCGAGGCGGGTGCGCGAGCGGGACATGTAGCTGATGAGCCGGAGGAGGATGCCGACGCATAGGGTGTAGAGGCCGACGTCGAGGCGGCGGCGGAGGTTGTGGTTGACGGCGTCGATCATGGTGTCGAGGACGGCGGTGGCGAGGACGCGGTCCCCGGGCACGTGGGGGAGGTAAGGGGAGCGTTGTCGGCAGAGACGGACGGGGTGCTTGTGGTCGGGTTCGGAGCTGCAGAGGCGTTTGCAGAGGACGGGGTCTTCGATTAGGAGGCGGATGATCATGAGGTTGAGGTGACTGTAGAGGGTGGTGCGTTGTGACAAGTGGGCGTGTTGGAGCATGTAGGAGGTTAGGGAGAGGAAGCTCGAGAAGGGTGGCTCGTCGCCTTTAGCAAGTGGAGGGAGGGTGACGAGGTTGTGGCAGAAGAGCTTGTTGGCGTGCGTAAAGTCGTAGGTTGCTAGGAGAACGGCTGCTTCTTTGCCGGGTCTGCTGGCGTTAGTCCTTGTGTCTCTCAACTCCCGGGTGGACAATGACTTACAGCGCCGCAAACATCTTCTTCTGAGTCTCCGCATCATACACCGGCTTCTTGTGCTTATTCAACCTCACCAATCCAATCATACTCAGCGTGCCCGCTATCGACCATCCCTCAGGCAGATCCTCTTGTACCGCAACGTACTGCCCTCGTAGCGTCAGACACGCCTGACCCACGGCTCTGATAATCTTCTGTATCGTTTGCTCATTGACAAAGTCGTTCAACCGCATCTGGTACGGATTTTGAAACTCGAATTTGTTGTAATTAGCAAGAAGTCCGACCAGCGTAAACGGCAGGACAATATCTTGTGTCGACTCGGTGTCTTGTATAAGCTGTTGTTTCCGGTTGTTAGCCTTTTGCTCTCCCTTCTTCTTCCCCTCTTACCCCCGTCCCTATTCCCTTCCACCCACACCACCAACCCGGGCCTCTCAAAACTCACCTTCATCAAAGCAGGAAACATATCCCTCTGAATGAAATAACTCCCCAACCCCGTCCCCCACGCCCCCGCCGTAACCGCCATCGCCACCTCCACCGCCTTGCGCCGGACCTCTATACTCGTCGCACCTGCATTCCCACCACCGCCACGCACAATCCCATCCAAAGCCCCCACAAACTCCCCAAACACAGTATCGACACTATCCAGTCCCGCAAGCACCTCAATGATATCCGAGCTAGGATTCGTGTATTTCTTCCCTAACACGCTGACCAGAAACACCGATAACGTGTCGAGCGCATTCGCTTGCTTGTTCTGACTCTGACTCTGACTAGAGGCAGCGGCGGAGGAGGAGGGCCTGGTGGGTTTGAGCGCGCTCACGGCGCGGGAGAAGAGTTGTCGGGTTTGCGAGGAGTAGAGATGGAGCAGGTCGGAGGCGGAGATGGGGTCGAGGATTTGGCGGAGGGAAGAGCGGGCGGGTTTGAGGATGAAGAATTCGGTCCAGAAACCTTCGGTTTGGGTGGGGGAGTGGTAGTGCGAGTCGAGGTCTTCGTCTTGGTCGTGGTCCTGTTGGTTCGGTGGGAGAATAGGTCAGTATGTATGCGCGGGTTCCTTATGAGATGAGTGGTGTTGCTTGTCTGGTCGCATTGTGCGCGCGCGCGTGGATTGGGAGGGTCGGTTGTGTCGGGCTTGATGGGAGTTATGGAAACAGTGAGGCGGGGATCGCAACATCGCAACTATCGAGGCGCGCGCGTGGGCGCATGTGATGGAGTACGGAAAGGGAGAGAGTTGACGACGGTGATGTTAACTAACCTACAGCGCAATTGACGTCAGCTCCTTTTCTACCTATTACATTACAAACCCCAATGAAAGGCGACGGAAAGGAGAGAAGCTACACACCTTAAACAACTCCTGATAAAGCTGCACAATCTTGGCCTGAAACGCCTCCGGCCGAGGCTGTTGCGTAAGGGGGGATTGCTCCATCCCGTTCCGCTGCCTTGCGCTGGCGTCGCAATTACTCGTTCGTTGTAGGTAGGTAGTGGTAACAGTAACCGTAACCGTGGCCGGTCAGAATTGATGGTAATATCGAGAAAAGCGCAAAGTAGGTGACGACGTCAAACAAGGAAAAGGGTTGAATTTGGGTGTTTTCGCGGGACGGAGCACGGAGCGGAGGGATGACGATGATAAGCTGTTGTTTAGCGAACGATAACTGAACACAGTGATGCCGCGCGCGGCGCCCCTGTTGCCCTGGTCGTTCCAGCAGCGGCAATGAAATTGAGAACCTCCTTGGCTGGCAAAGGTGGGTCACCCGTCCAATGTCCGAACTCCCACAGTACATATAACACTGTGTTTCTCAGCCCGGCCCCGGCCCCCTTTTCCCGTAGGGCTGAATGTTTTCAGTTCCGATCCTGTTTCCAAAAACACCCGAACCCGAAAACAGAATCACCTAACCCGACGGCGGCAGTTTGGCACTTCTGACAGCTCCTTGATGGGTTTGACTCGCCTCCTCGCTTATTTCAAGGGCCGTCCCGTCTTCCGCCTCCCGTGGGTTTAAATTAGCTTGTGGTGACATCAGTTGAACTTTTGTCTCATCCTTGACTTTTGCCTCGCAACTCTCGACCTCGGAAGGGCCCGAAAGCTCGAGACGACATGACTCGGTTACCTACAAGACTTGAGGGACGACAATGATTTTGAGATTTGAGGCGACGTGATTTGAGGTGCATGTAAGAATTACTGTAGTAGCTTGATGATTTCTTTGAATATGAATACTGAGCATGGTGTATAGGCTTCATAATTCCTTGTTATTGTCCCATTGCTTCCTCCGACCCGTGGTATTAGCCTAGAAGCTCCCCTTTTGTTGCTTTGCTTTTGCGTATCATTTATACCGTCCTCGCCGTCAAACTCAACAAGGAGAACCGCTTACTTCGAAAGAGAAGCCGGACTCCGAGCTCAAAGCACGAGTAACAACTTATCCCAGTACTTCACGACCATGTACAATTTACTTCCACGATCCATTTTCGTTATCCCATTACCTTTCCCACTCAACACAAACTGCGGCCCGCAAGAAGAGATACTCGTCATAAGTCGTATTCATCGAGATAACAAATAAGGGCAGGTAATGTTATGCCCGTCGTGCAATGCTTTTGTGCCGGAACAGTAATCGCGTTGTCGCTAACAATAGGGAAGTTGTCCCCTCGAATACCATACCAAGAACGCCGAACCCATTAGCATAGGTACTCGTGTAGAATTAACAAAGGACGCCCTGAAACAATGACTGGATAAGCTTTGATCGCCACGCTTAAAAAAATGCAACCCAAGAAAAAGTGATCGTCGTCGTGATGTACCGCTAGGCACACATCGAGTCTCCACTCCGCACGTCATCTTTCCATGTTGTACATACGACTCGTCCAACAGATGAAAGAAAAGCCACAACGCAAAAACCGAGCGTAGGGGTAATGTAGCAAAGAGACCCTAGAGTCCCCAACTGCCTCTCCTTTCTCTGACACCCCAAGCCAACGGACTAATGGCGTCCAGATCGGGGTGCTGCCTCGCCCACTCATAAATGTACTTTTTGAGCGCCTTCCACCGGGGACACCTATTCTCCTCCGGCGTATCGTCCTTCTCTTCACTGTCGAGCATGATATGGCCCGTAGCCTTGGGAGCACCGTAAGGAGTGAGTTTAGCATCCCCATTGGTCTTCTTGTTATCGCCACCCCAGAGGTTTTCCATGATCGCGTAGTCGTTGCGCTCCAATTCTTCGACGGAGATCCGACTGATCTTGCTGAGTTCCTCGTCGTACTGTCTTGCTAATGCGGGATACCCAAGTGAAAGGTAGTTGTACACTTGTGTGACCAAATGGTCGTCAAACTCAGCGGCAATCTTCTCTTCCAGATCGGCAGCCGCCTTCTCTTTCTTTAGTCTCTCTTCAAGACTTTGCAAAGGAAGCATATGGAGGCCCTTGCGCTCGTTGTTCTTGGTGCGATGCTCAGGGTGTGACGTGAGCGAAGGAGAGCGGAGGGGGATTTGGAGAGACGTGGTCCTCGTAGAACCATCAGACGGGGCTCCTTCTGCGCTCAGCTCAGCTGGCGCCGACTGTCCAAAGGCTTGCGCAAAGGGATCACGAGGTGATTGTGGAGGGTGAGGGGTGTTGAGATACTGTGGTCGCTCAACCGGGATGATATGCTCGTCTTTATCATGAGCATAGCAGTATCCACGCCAGAGACCCTGCTGCTCACTGGGGTCCCGATTTTCATCCTCTTTTGTTGTTCCCTTCTCCAGATCCCATAGATGATCTGGTTCCAGCTTGGTCTGTTTAGGGGACTGGCACATCCTAAATACCAAGTCCTGGCCGAGCATCGGAGGTGAACCCTTCACCCGTAGTCGGTGCTGATTCCTCGCGCGTTCCAACGACATGTCTCGCTCGGGCTCGGCGTACGGCTGGAAGGCATATCCATGGTTTCCAAACGCAGTGTCTGGGGGTATCTGGGATGGGGAGGCATAGGGCATATCTGCAGCCTTCCCCAAAGGCGCCGACGGTATGTATGGCATGAAACTCTCGCCTATTGGGCGACGAGGGGGAGATTCGGGTGGGATGTACGGCATGGCGGATTCACCAATGACAGGTAGAGGTGACTCAGACCGTATCAGTGGCATGTGAGATTCACCAATCGGGCCCAGGTTGGCGGGTGAGGGTCGTGATGTCCAGAGAGGGGAACCGGTGAGAGATGGCCTAGCCGTAGATGTCAGGTTCATCACATCGTTGAGTGGCTCATCAAAGCTCATGTTGTCCAACTCGAGGGTCGAGACTCTTTCTGGCTCAAAACCACGTTTCGCCTCGTTCTGCAACATCTCGGCATGTTCTTGCATCTCCTTGAACGCCCAACTGATATCTTCCTCCGACGAGTTCCGACGCGAATGAAGAGTAGCCCATGGACCTCTCGTCAGAGGCCGTCCTCTCGTGGCCATCTCATCGTCCTCCGAGCCTTCGCGAACATAAAAGTGTTCAGCGCCACCTATGCGCTCACTACTGTTCGGGAAGGCACTCATGGCCATCTCTTGCATTTTCTTAGCCTGGGCATCCCGGGCCACCAGGTCGAAGAAACCATCGGCAACCTCATCGTCGCACGATTCTCGGCGGGCATGACCCTTTTTCCTCTGGGCAGGGGGTGTAGGCGATGCTATCGATGTCCCCTGTTCGAACCTCCTCTTGGCTTTTGGCGCATATATGTGATTCGTGTAGGGAGTAATGTCTGTTTTATCGGTGGGCTTGGTGGCAGGACCTTCATCGCCAACGCGGCGGGATCTTCGTACGGAGGATTCGACTAGCTGAGGAGCAAATCTTCGTTTCTCGCGGGGTGGCGGTGATGGTGAGCGCGGCGACGGACTAGGAGTAGGTTCGCCATTTGGGAGTGCTTTCCGGTAGCGCTCAAAGGTGGTCTCGACGGGTATGGGCGCAAACTTTCGTCTGGGCCGTTCTCGGGAGGTTGCCATTGTGTCGCTTCAAAGGTTGGATGAAAAGGATACAAGACGATACGGCCGAGCTTGCAAGCTTTGTGACGGCTCGTATGTCGCAAGGGGGGCACGAACGGTGCGGTTGCGATTTATGGGTGTGTATTTGATCGGGAGGGCGGCGAAATCGCAGTCTCTTGGTGCAGAGATTTGAATCCCAACTGCGGAGGTAGCGGAGGTATGGCCGGCTGCTGCTGGTTGGGGGAGTGTTATCTCTGTTGGTCCCCCTCTTTGCGGATGGCGTCGGCAATGGTGGGATTGGTGGTGGTATTGGTAATTTGATATGGGTGTGGTGGGTGCCGCGGTGCACTGATAGCGATGCAACCAACCCCGGTGACGGCGTGTGCCTGGATGTGGTGGAGGTGGTGGTGATGCTTGTTTTGCTTGGCCGATTGACGGGACGGGGGGTTGTGTCCACGGATGAAACAATGAGGAGCGCACGAGGCGGGAATCGTCAAAGTAGTCCAACGTCTATCGGACAGCGGTGCGGCGGCGCTCGAGACAAAGGGCGGCTTTTGTACTTTGGTCCAGAAAGAAGGAAAAGGGGTCGGCTGATGATGTGGTCGGATCTCGGGATGTCGTCCAGTTGTAAGGTAGCCCTGGTCACTTTAAGGTCGAGGCTGGAAAATCAAGCTGGTAAGGGGAAAGGAAGAGTTAACGGATGACGAGAAGGCGGTCACTGGGTACCTAGTGACGGGAAAAAAAAGTAATTATGGCAACGAACATCCGAGCTAATACGGGGTTTTGACGGGGGAGACCAGGTACCGGTATTGTACCAGGCAGGGCCGGGGTTGGTTCTTTAAAGATGGTGATTCATGGGGGAAGAACAATGATGGGCCCAGTTCGAGTTCCAGGGACCAACGAGTTCGTTGTGGGTTTGCGGTGGACTGAGCTGTGGAGAGTCGGGAAAGCTTGACTGTCGCAAGATGGCTGTTCAGGGTCCGACTCTCGTGTACCGTATAGTAAGGTAATTAACTTAGGTGGTCATCATCCGTGGGAGCCGAGATCGCTTCGACTTGTTCACGTTGTGCGACCTTTGTCTGATATTGATGGAAGGAAAAGAAGAGAAGAGACGACAACGACGACGACTTGTGGGACTCGAGATAAACCAAGTACACGATGCTTTTTATTCGTGTTGTGTAAGGCGCCACTGCAACAGCCACTCCAACCTATCTGTGTCGCAGTACAGATGGATGTCGGATGCAGTCCTCTCGTGAATGCTGCCGACTGTGAAATATCAGCGCAATTGCAAGTTGAAATAACGAACACACAGAAGAAGGAATGGTGGGCTGGCTGCTGGCGTCATCCAATGTTTCCTCACAGTGCAAAACTCAAAAGTTGGTTCTAGACCTACCCCGCGTGACCCGCGTAATCATGCATGGTCAGGCCTGTTCCAGAAGAGCTTTAGGCCAAGGGAAGGCGGTCAACCGGCAGCGGATCTGAGCCCTGCTACAGTGTCGTGAATAAAACACACATGGCGGCTACTTTAACACAGTCAGATTCGTTGCAGTCGTCTTCAGTTGTGCCTGTCATCGCCTCCACGCCTCCTGCTGCAGCCAAGTGGTGCTCCTTCTTCTCCTGTGATCACCAAAACCCTCATGCAGGGCAACAACGCAACGGCACCATGGATTTTCAGGTGGGGACTGTCGTATCTTTACCGTATCTTTTACACTACCTATCAGAGGGAAACTGCATTTCCGCTGCATTCGTGTTGCATCTGGCTGCAACTTTGTTGTCTTGGAATCTCCAACGCCTCACTTTACAGGTCTCGCAAGTCTCATTCCTCGGCTTTAGGTTCCAACGGGAACGTCGTGATTGACATCATCAGACACTCCTTGGAAGCGGAATTTGTGTTTCTGGTAGCGAATTGCATTCCTGTCAGCGAAGAATCCCACGCACTGGGCAGCAATCAGTGGGATTTCCGTTACACTTTCCACTGTTACCGTAACAGTGACAGTTCGTAAACAACATACCAGAACCCAAAGTGGGACTCGATTACCGTTGCATTTCACCCACCTTACCATGCACATTACCACCCAACCGTAACATCGTGAAGAAGCACGTTAGTCACGTCAACCACAAGAAAGAAAAACATTTTTTTCTCTTGGACCTTCCAGCCTTTCCTCGATGGATCATGGCGGCCTACGCTACGGTAGGTACTGACGGTCTAGTACCTCTTAGCAGCTCGAGCTACCCCAACAAAGCTTGACAACCTTGATGGCCAGCTCAGGTACCAACAAGGCCGCCTCAAGCGCCATTTCAAAACGGGCAATGTGTCGCGATCCCAATGGGCATTTTTCCCGTCAAGTGACTCGGGATATGGTCACATTGATTACGGAATCAGATTAGGCAATGCATATTCCGCAATTCTCAAAGGCGCCCTTGCAGCCGTCGCCATTGCCGTGGTTCTCATCCATCATCTTGTCAGTCTTGTTCACACTGCTTCGCCACGGGAATGAGGAGATTCGTGAACGTGAAGCCTCTTTCACTTTCCGAGGCAATATGGGCGTCTATCACCCAGAAATCACCTTCCGCTATCACCGGCACGCCTGGGCCGTGATGCTCGTGGTGGCTCGCTAATCTCTGGAAGCCATGGAAGCCTATTGCAGCCCTATCGGTATCCAGGCAGCCACGGATTCGCCAAACACTGTCACATCGGGTGGGCCCGTTGGTTGATCTGGACGCCGAAGACGCCAATCTCTTCTTTTTCGGAAGCACCATGGCAAGTTGAAAGGCGTTACGAAAGGGGCGAAACTTGCCGCCAACCCTAACGAGTGTTCTTCGTCTCTTTCACAAGCGTCCATGATCGGTGAAGGAAGCCGAAGGTCTGGGGAAGGTCTAAGAGCGAGACAAGGGGGGGGCTTAACATATTTTCTGGGGAAACACGGGCAAATGATTGAGGGCGGCTCGTTGTGCTACGCTCGCTACGGTGAGAGACATTGAGAGCAGCTACCGTGAAGGGCAAGCAAGGTCTCCCCAAAGTCCGATGGCCTCGTGGGGGTTTTGAAAGGTCTCGGGAAAGCAGCCGGGATGCAACGTCAACCACCAGACTTTAACAGCC
Organism: Neurospora terricola FGSC 1889; assembly: GCA_009805285.1. Taxonomy (NCBI): domain Eukaryota; kingdom Fungi; phylum Ascomycota; class Sordariomycetes; order Sordariales; family Sordariaceae; genus Neurospora; species Neurospora terricola. The sequence goes on along the minus strand of RANZ01000005.1, from coordinate 181,281 downwards.
TCCTTTTCTCGCTTCAGGTCACCCCGTGCTCTGATGTGCTGGTGTGCTGGGAACCCCCCACTTTTTCTCACCGTATCGCCGGGTGGTTGTGGTTTGTGGTTGTTATTGTGGTTAGGTGTTCGATATTCATCACGGAATCGGTCATTCCCATCACCTCAGGACATCCCGCTACTGGGTGTGCAAAAGGGGCACTACCAATGAAGCTGACCTCGGCCCCAGGCCTTGGCTTTCCAGGCAAGCCAGGCTCAGCCAAGCTTGGAAAATAATCTCCCGACATCCCACCACCATCGGACAACTACCGGACGTCGGTCGAGTTCCAGTGCAATGGGTCACGAACACTTACTCAGTACGAGTCTTTACCATTTGTGTCGCGTTACCGACCGAAAAAGGGCATCGTTGCTCCAATTCGTGAACTCAGCGTACCTGTGTATGACACAAGCACACACAAGCCACACGCAGCATGAGATCCTCTCGTGATGTCTCCCAGTCCTTCTCATTGGGTGGAAAACTAACCAAAGGTGTGTGTCTTTGCCAGGAACAAGCACCAATGGCAATACCAATTGCTCTCAACGAGTCGTCACGGACCTTTTTAAGAGGACAGAAATCACCACATACGCCTTCGTGACCTGTTTCTTAGACCTTCCTAGCAGACCGCTCTTTTTTCTGCTTGTCAGGATAATACATGGCGAGACATGGAGGTGTCAAGACACAAGACGCCGATGACATAGGAAAGTGTCCTGGTCCTAATTGGTCTCGATCATTAATACCTCAAGACGGAGACGACACAAAGTGCCTTGTTTTGGTCTTGGTCGGTACATACAGTCGAGGACTGTATTGTTTCCTCCCAACGAACTATGTCCTTTTATCCATCTGGCGTATGCCGCCTCAGCTCCCTCTGGATTGAAGCTATTCCCGCTGGATATCTTGGTTCATTTTCAACCACGTCTCACACCATTGCGCCGTTGAGAGACAAGAAAGCACGCATGGGATCTTGTGTTTCTTTTCTTCAGGGTCTGGTGGTGCGGATTAGGTCCCCATTAACGATCAGACTCTTCAGCATTCATTCCGACACTCCTTCATCCGGATTGGTTGAAGTCTGGCTGATTTTCACCCGAAGTTTCACTGTCTCTCCCTTCTAAATGCTCTGATTTGTGTGTAGCTCTCTACGTGGCTTTGCTAACAACAAAAGCTGCTATATATAAAGAGGTTTCAAGCTGTCACCAACGTCGATGCCGATACCGATATCGATAACGTCTCGTTCGCTCATCACTTGATGAAGTCTTGGCCTTCGTCAAAGCGGACGGTTCTAACCAGCGACAACACTTCCTCTCACTCGATGCACCGATGCCGTCCGGCTTTCGAATCGACCTATCTTAAGCTACACCCGGGTTTCGAAAATCTCCAAATACGATGGAGTAAGTCAACAACACGACAAGCCACCCCAGCACTTCCCCAAGTTTCTCATATCTTTGGCTCAATGCTAAGCTTTGTGGCTTTGTGGGGTATACGTGCGATGGATTCAGCGGGATCGATCAATCCTGTCATTGATCCTCGAGCGGCCCGGGGCGGAATCCCCCGAGGCGGAGCTTCTGATGGAGTCCCACGCGTGATTTGGCGGGGAGTCTGGAGGCGGCGGAGCCCGAAGATCTGGAATCCTTCTGGATCCCGAAAGTTCGGATGAAAGTGGAGGGGGGGGTTCTAGCCCGGGGCCGGGCTGGGCCGGAGTGGGCTCGAGTCTGGGCCGGAGTCTGGGCATTGCAGGCCAACAAGGAAACAATGTTGCCACTTCTTCTGAGCCGAGTTAACATTTTCCTCGCCATCCCTTGGGGCTCAAAAGTTCTCTTGGGAGATTCAGCGGTGGTCTCTGATTGACAGGATTGCAAGAATCGCCGCCATATCCCGTGAGCCTCGAGCTCCGAGCCCGGACCCCTCAACTTTTCGGTGCAACACCCCGAGCTTCGCCTCTCCCGCCATCCAGTACTCCGACTTTGATGGCCTTCTTCCGAATTCGAGAAGCGAGTGTTTCACGTCAATTCATACCTTCGTTCCACTGTTTCAGGTTGATGTCTCGCTAGGAACTTCCGTTGCCGAGTATGTATAACAGGGCGTCGGTGAGCGTTAGCGGAAGCTGAGTCGTTTCCGACGTCACTGGACACCGGTTGGCGGTTGCACGGAACACACCGACACCGTGACGTGAACGACCAGTGATCCGTTGCACGACAGGTTCTTGGAAGGGGACCTGGAATACTTGCCATATTAGATGGTCGGACAATTGGAATTCCCGGAGAGCACTTTCCATTCTGGATGGTTGACTAGTTGGGATCGGATACCTGGCAGGTACGCTGGAGTCGTGCACCGCAGAGACACTTTGCGTTCGAGTGTTCATCCGATATCGCTGCCGGCAGAATTCAGTCTCTTCGCTTGCGGATTCTGGGTTGCGGGGAACATAGATTCATGAGGAGGACAAGTTGCTACCATATCTTGACAATCACCCATCTCGCGGAATACTTATGGCATGGAGGAGGCTCGTAGCCGGAATGTTCGAGTAGCATCTCATTCTTTTGGCCTTTTGGACGAGCAAAGGAGATCGCGGTACGGCAGTCGAGTCTTCTCTGCCTGGGGGCACTTGCGTCTGATTCGGAATCCGGAGAAGTTGAAGATTGCAGTATTCAATCTGCGATTTTGGAAGGTACAAGTACAATTTCCCTCCACTAGCCCTGTCTCCCTTGCGCCTACCTTTCCGCCTTGCACCATCAGTTGCCGACTTCCGATTAGGCTGATGAGTTCCACGAGCTGGATCAAGATGTGTTGGCTGGGTTTGACGACTCGAAAGCATCCAAAACCATGACAAGTGGTCGTTGAAGTATCTGAATTGACCAGCCTGTACCGGACTCCCCATGTCCACCTTATTCTTACGACCAATCACTCAGTTCAGTTGGTCCCTGATAGAGACGTAGCACAATGAGGGGGCTCTGCATAAAGTGGCGACGATTGCGCTTATGCCCAAGCCTTCGGAGAAGAACGAAGCAGGAGCAGGCGACCAACCACGATCACAGCTCGTTGACTACGACGCATATGACTGGACGGAAGCGATTGGACTGGAAAGTGCAGTCAAGGTTGGAAGAGCCGTGGATGCCTAAGAAACAGCCCAAGGCGTTCTTTCTCCCTCTCACGCAGTTCATTGTTTCTTGGACCTCGAGTGTCTGCTTGAGCATTGGCCTAGCTCCCTGGAGAAGAGGATATCCTGGCGTGACAGCTCTTCCGCAACTCTGGAAATTCCATCACTCTCACTTCGGAGCCTCGTCGTCGAACTTCGCTGACAAACACCGCCGTCTAGCGACATCAGTCTGTGGATTCGCTTCAGAAATTGCTGCACCATTTAATTCTCCCCGTTTGCTTTATCACGGCGTATCACAACAAACCACGGCCACTAAGCGGCATTCAACAAACCATTGGAATGGGCGAGCATTATGGATTCTACTTTCACCAGTACCCGCATAGCTGCCCAGCTGGAAAAGATCCGTCAGATACAGCAACAATATCGGCATGCGACCAACTCTGGCACCCGAAGCGATGGATACGACGCTGATGTTTCCGATGATGGTCTTTCGGACCACCAAAGCGAGGACATGACCGACGATATCCACGACGACACATGCGACCATGTTGATGAGGAGCCTGAGGGGGTGGGAAGTAGGAAATGCGGTGATGCGCATAGTTACGGGCCGAGTTGGTCTGGTAATGGGCATTGCATGTCCGACACTGAATCTGATGATGAATCTCGTGCTTTGGATTCATCTTCTGAGGGATCTGTCAGCGATTGCGGCGACAGCGAGATGGACGTAATGGAAGATGGTGTGTACAGCGAATACCTCAAGGTCATTCAGAACGAATACGAGTGAGTAGATGAACATTATCCTTCACCTCGCAATGCCATTGAAACACATTCCCCTCCCGATCCTTTTAAAACCCATATCTAACCAAAAAGAATGATCCCCTAGAACGCTGGCAAGCATCGATTCGCAAGAATATGAGCCACTGAGACATGAAAGACGCCAAATCAGACTCCTCTTCATCATGCCACGCGAGTTTAGACTTGTGACCGGCCGCGAACTAGTCTCTTGCTTTACAGTTATCCAACAACTCGATACCGCCGAGCCGTTTACGGGACTCTCTTACGTTTGGGGTGATGAGAAAGATACCTTGCCCATCATGTTGAACAACAAGGTGGTCCAGGTGACCAGGAATCTCGCTACCGCTTTGAGGCACATAGAGCACGATCGGGGTCGGTTAGGTGTCCGCGTATTCTGGATTGATGCTCTATGCATCAACCAGAAAGACAAGTCTGAAAAATCCCATCAGGTTCAAATGATGAGCGTCATTTACAGACGAGCCACTCGAGTTTTTGCCTGGCTCGGTCGAGCGACACGTCTGACCGTCCTGGTCTTCAGGTGGATGAAAAGGTCGATGGCCAAATCCGTCTTACAGTATGAGAGCAATAACCCCGGCCGAGTATTTGGCCAGGACTTTCGCAACATTTTCAAGCTGCGTAACGACCAATCGCTTAAGATCTTTACCGATGTTTACCGTGAATCTATGACCGAAATTGTCCGATCTCAACATGTACGATTGCTTATTGAAGTTATCAAATTATGCAGCAATCCATATTGGCAACGTATATGGATCTTGCAGGAGATTTCGCGTTATCATTCCGTCAGAATACATCTCGGATGTAATTCCATAGATCTTTGGTACGTGGACCTGTTCTGTCTGATTACCGAGGCAGCTTGGCGGTGTCATTACGAACTGTTGAAGACAAGGCTTGCTGTATCTCCCTGGCACCTCTCATCGGACATAAGAAGCCAGGAACATGTGGCCAAGCTTTTGAACTCAACCTGTGTTGTTGGAAGGGCACTTACGGGGCAGCCTCTATTCTTTATGCTTGCGGACACAATGGCGGCCAAATGTTCTGCTACAACTCCTTATTTCCAGTCAACCAAACCTGAGGATAGAGTCTATGCATTACTGGGCCTTGCCGGTGATGCGCCGGACTTAGGACTGACGCCTGATTACTCTAAGGGGGTTAAGGAAATTTATACGGAAACAGCTTCTTCTATTCTACGGGTCCACGGAGAACTTAAACTCCTTTCATTCTCCCAGGTACCAAAACTTATTGAAGGCCTCCCCAGTTGGGCGCCGGACTGGTCAATGGTATTGCCGGCTTGGCCTCTCATAAGCTTTTTGGACAGCCTTTGGGACCGTTTAGGGGTGTCAGGAGCGTGTCTGAAGCAAACAGGTCAAATTTTTCACATTGACGGTAACAACCTGATACTCACTGGTGTGGTCGTCGATACCGTGCATTCAACGCTTAGAAATCAGAACTTGCAGTATGGAGTTCGGCTTGACGACGAAGCTGCAAGGGAAAAACAAGAGTTCATGATATCCGCCTTGGAGTTCATTCACCATCACACTTCCAATCCGACGCGGTCTGTGGCAATTGAGATCAATACTTTCGAAGCTCTCTACCACATATGCTTGCTTAATTCAAGCCTCCAGCCGACAATATCTGCAGGTGCCAGCTACGGATTGTTCGAGTTCGTTTGGGACTACGAGGCGTTGGTGGAATCACAGTGGACACGTCCGATACCTGATCATGTTTTCCGAATTTTGATGCGTACTCAAAGTTATGCACACTATGAACGAAGAATATTTGCTACAACACGGGGGTTCATTGGCCTTGGTCCTGCACACGTACAGGAAGGGGACGTGGTCGTTATCTTACACGGAGGCAAGATTCCATTCTTACTACGTCCGGTCAAGGACGGAAGACAAGGACACTATGAACTCATGGGGGAAGCGTACATGTATGGTATGATGGAGGGCCAGTTCATGTGGACGAATCCACAGACGCAAGAATTTACTCTTGTTTGAGGGATGGTAGATGTCAGGATTGTTAAGATTGTTATGAGGAACAGATCTTATTTGCAGGTTTGCCAGTTTTCGGTCACATATGAAGGGTCTTAAATTCAGGACATTTGCTTCGTAGCTGGGAGATACAGGTTGGATCTAAACGAGCAAAAGCTGATTAGGAACTGGATATACTTCAACACGTTTTACACCGTTCATGGTCAGGAATGTCAAATGCACCTGCACTTTCATTCACGATGCCAGCCTTCGTGATGTCGACAACATTACCATGTGTACGAATCCACACAAGGAAATGCGGATAAACAAAAAAGGAGCGAACACAAGACAAGAACAGGAAAAGAAAGAAACCATGACATCCAGCGGCGATCACTTGGATTCGTAGAGTAAAAGGGCAAAAAAGTGCAAAAACAATTGGGACCTGGGAGGCTCGAACTCCCGACCTCAGGATTACTCTGATGTTAAACCAGATCATACTGTAGTATGAGACCTGCGCGCTAGCCAACTGCGCCAAGGTCCCTATTGTTGGAGTTTTGCTTGGAACAAAGCTCTGATAAGGAACTTCGCAAAGCCGACGAAAGCTTTGGAGTTACTGCAAAACATGAGAATAGTGGAAAAGATGCGTTCCGATTCCGAACGGTTGCATCCCAAACCAAAGATATTTGCCAGGCGAGATTCAAATTCAAGAGACACGAATAACAGGAGAACTTAAACGAGGGCATTCCCAGTGTTGAAGTACTTGCGTGCCGCGGATGTCAAGACTACCGCCGTTGCACTGTCGCGATTACTGTGTACTGTCCGTTATCGTGCAGTTCGTCATCGACCCGCCCGAAATTCCATTACCCTGGAGATCGCCTCCGATAACCGCGAATGTTGCCTCTTGATACCCAAAACCTTTTCCATCTTCTTTTGGTCTTGCTTTCTTTCCTTTTTACCTTTGGTATAACACCTTCGTTCCCTTAAACCCCCTTGAGCCCTCGCCATGAGCTTCAACCCCATGCTCTGCACCCGCTCCCTCCGCGCCGTGCGCACAACCAGCAACCCGATCCCGTCCCTCTCCGCACGATCATTATCACAGTCCTCCCGCGTATGCCTCGCCGCCGATAACTCTTCCAGGCCCTCTACGTCCGAACCCGATACCAAATCAAACACCAACCACGATCCAACCCCCTCCAAACCGACCGAACCCCAAAATGCCACCAAACCACCCACCCCCGAAAATGAACCCTCTCCCTCTCCCGCACCCGCGCCCAAGCCCGAGCCCGAGCAAGAACAAGAACCAGGCCCCATGACCCGCCGCCTAGCCCAAGCAACCGAAGACGCCCTCCTAACCGGCGGCCTTGCCGGCCGTCGCGCCATCGAAGAAGCCGGATTCGACGAAGACCTGCGCAACCGGCTCCTGGCCAAAGTGGCCTCTGCCAAATTCGCTTCCGAGCACGCCTCCGCGCTCTCCGAAGCCGGACTTACCTCTTCTGGCCACAGTCGCATCCCGGAATCGGCGGGGCAGGGGACGCGATCGATCGCTTCTTCGCAGCACTGGACGGGCGAGGAGTCAACGGAGGACGCGGTGTTGAGGATGTTGAATGATAAGCATAAACAGTTGGGCGTGGGAGCGAGGGGTAAACCGAAGATTCCCACGCCTGTGGTGGATATGCGGATTAAGCGGCAACCGCAAATGAGTGCGGGGAGGAGGGTGGCGAGCGCGAGGGAGAAGGCGCAGGCTTATGTGGATATGGAGCTGCCGAAGGCAGATACGATTGGGTTGACGGAGGAGGAGAGGGAGGAGTTGAGGAGGGAGTTTAGGGAAAGGTTTACGCCGATTGCGAGGGCGATGCCGAATACGGTTTCGGGGCTGGCGGCGTTGGCGAATGAACGGATTGAGAATGCGATTGCGAGGGGACAGTTTAAGAATATACCGAGGGGAAAAGGGGTGGAGAGGGATGCGAGGGCTGATAATCCTTTTATTGATACTGTGAGTTTTGGTTCTATCTTGTTGTTGTCCACAATGCGTGCCGTGACTCTGGCTAATGAGAGATGTGAAAACAAACAGACCGAATACATAATGAACAAAATGATCAAACGCCAAGAAATCGTCCCTCCCTGGATCGAAAAACAACAAGAGCTCATCAAAACCGCCGAGTCCTTCCGCAAGCGACTACGCAACGACTGGCTACGCCATGCCGCCCGGACGATATCCAGTCGGGGCGGAACTCTAGAAGACCAAATCCGTCGAGCGAACGAGTACGCCCGCGCCGAAGAAATCCATAACCCCCGAAGGCGAAACGTCGATCAAATCTCGGTACCGACAAACTCAACGGATGATGCAGTCATGGTCAAGATACGGCAGCAGACGCCGGACGTTTCTCCATCCGCTGATACTCAACCACCACCAACAGCGGCTGACGAAACACCAACACCAAAAACCCAAGAACCAGACATCTCCTTCACCAAACCCTTCCGCGACCCCTCCTGGGAATCAGCCGAGCGCTCCTTCCTCGAACTGTCCATCACCAACCTGAACACCATCACGCGCTCCTACAACTTGATGGCGCCCGAGCTGGCTAAGAAGCCGTACTTCAACTTGGATCGGGAACTGAACAACTGTTTTGCGGACGTGGCTCCGTTGATTGCGCAAACGATCAAGGAGAGGGCGACGAGGCCGGCGGGAGGGAATATCGCTGATGCTATGGCGTACAAGAAACCGGATGGGATTTTGGGGAGGTTTACGGGGGATGGGAAGGGGCAGAGGGTGTATGAGAGGAAGGAGCCGCAGTATGGGTTTAGGGAGTTTTGGAGGGATTTGTGGAGGAAGGATAAATAGTCACCTACGGGGGAGAATGGCAACACAGGTTGGCCACTCTGGTTACAACATGGAAGCACATGCGGACATCAGTCTTGGACAGTCAACATAATGTGGGGGAGGGGGAAGAGATCATGTTCATTCGTGAGATCGTGAGATGAGGGTATCGGACCAGCCGATGGCGCGCCTCATTGTGTAGAATCAGTGCTCTGCGTGCTTTGTGATATGCCAGTCCCAACCTTCCCACCGTCACCGCACGCCGCCCTCATCATCGCCTGCGCCATGTCTTTGAACAGCTCCGTCTTGACCTCTGCCGCCAGTTCCCGTCGTAGCTCCGCCTTGAGTTCCTCCTTGATCTCCTGTCGCATTTCGTCCATTAAGCCCTCTCGCATTTCGGCCCACAATTGCGACTGCTGCTCCTCCGTCTTCTCTACTACAAGCTGCTGCGTCTCGCCAAACACTTGGTCCTCCAATTCGAATCGCACATTATCTATGTCGTTGTCGATTTTATCGTCCACATGACCGATGATGTGCTCCATTTCCTCCGTATCGTATCGGCATGGAGTGTGATCGCATCGAGAGTCGGCCACCATCTTCTCAAGGTGTTCGACGCGACTTTGCAGATCGGCGAAGGCAGTGAGGATGCGCTTGTCGGTGGTTGAGGGAGACGGGGATTCACTTGTGCGCCGACGTTTGCGGTCTGAGAGGAACATGTGTTAGTAGCCAAAGGAGAGTGATGATGTAAGTGAGCGTATAGTACATACCGGATGGGGTTATCACTTGCGCCGGACTCTGGAGAGAGCCATCCTTGGTGTATGCCGGCGCCACCACTTCTTCTATCGTTTGCTGCACAGGTTGCTGAATTGTGGTTTTGCTGGCGCTCGTGCTGGGTACGGGAACAGCTACACCCAAATCGAAGATCTGGCCACCGGCACCCGCATACAGCCTCTGAAGAGCGCCTCGTTTCTCATCTGTCTTGGGTCGATCACAAACAGGAGTCGACGAGAAGATTGACGGAAGCAAGGCCAACTGACTCCGCACCTCTAGCATAAGGCGGAGCCTGTCTAGATAGAAATCGAAAACTTGGACTGTAGCAAGGGCCTTCATGACATCAAGTCGACCTTGAGATCTGCTCTTCGGTGCTAGAGGGCGATCTTTCGCAAACACGACAGTAGGCGGCTGTGACAGGGTGAAGCGCAGACGAATCCAGTGATTGGACCTTTCATCCATGCCAAGTGTTGGTGGACGGGTGCCGCCGTCAAACTCCATTGAGTGAATGGTCTCAGGATAGACAAACAAATAAAGAGGTACCGAGCTGATGCTGCCTTTGATGTATATGAAGTTTTGGAGCACGAAGAGAGCTCGTTGTTCTGAAGTATCGACCAGCATGTCCATACGGAGATCCGATGTGTGTTGCATATGATGGTCCGCATCCTCCCACACAATCACCCCAGACCGATTGGCCAAGTCGAATTTGCAATGCATTTCATCGTCGCTTGAATCGAGTGCAACCGGAATATCGCCGTCATTGTGGTTGATGGGGCTATCGGTCAGCTCGCCACCAAGGTTGTCATCGTTGAAACCACTCACCTCCCTTGGACTGTTAGCCGTAAGCGCGGTTAAACATCATAGTCTTGGTGCTGGTGTTGTGTTGGTGCTGTGCTGGTGCTATGCTAGGCGCACGATGAACATGACAAAGGGGCAGACCCGCCGCTCACCCGTAACGACGCAACTGTCCATCAGTTCCCTCGCACGGAGGTGGAAGAGTGCTACGGCCAGCAGCATCTGCATCCACGGCCTATCGAAGAAGCCCCAGTCCTTCCAGCAAGTGGCTAGCCTGCTGGGTAGGAGTTGGCAAGTTTTTATGGCTTCTCGACCCGGGTTACACATACTTTCAGAAGCATCGCGCGGCTGAGACGGACGGCCATGTGCCCCGCCGGACACACGGCACCAGATCTGGGTTTAAAAGGGAAAGTCCCGTCGCTCTCGGGTGACAATGTAGCTGTCGAACGGTTCCGCACGAACGGAGGCAAGACAGCAGAGAACGCGACGGCCAGTCTCGTCTCTGCCCGCGGCCTATCAAGAAAGACCCAGTCCTTTCACCAGGCATTGTCCTGATGATTGGATCCAGTGCTTCTCGACTCGTGCGGCACGGAACTCCAGTGCATCGCCAGGGAGAAACGCTCCGGCCATGCATCCTGCCAGACACATGACCTCGGGGCTGGGGCCTTGGTGGTGATCATCCTGCCGCTCTTGCGTGACATTGAAATGTCGGAGGGTTCCCAACAATCGGACGTAGACAGAGAGCGCTTGGTCCGCTAACTCTCTATCCACGGCCTATCGAGAACCCCAGTCCTTCCAGCAGGTGGCTAGCCTGTGGGTAGGAATTGGCAAGTTTTTACGGTTCTCGACTCGTGGGACACATCCTTCCAGATATTGCCAGGAAGAAACGGGACGACTGTGTGCCCAAGAACACACAGCACCAGGAGTGGAAGGGGGAGACGGGGAGAGGGAAGGGAAGTGGTGGAAGGATAAGGTAAGGGAGGCGAGGCGAGAGGGGTGGGTGGGTAATGAAAGAGAGAGAAAGACTTGGTGTCGGTGATGATAGTCCCGCCGCTCGTGCTAGCCGACATAGCTGTCTGCGAGTTTCCCACGATCCGATGGCCTGTCAAGAACTCCAGTCCTTCCACCAGGCGTACCTGATGGGTAGGAGTTGGTGGACTTGGTATGGCTCTCGAATCATGGGACGCTCACTTTCAGTGTGTCGACGAGGAGAAACGGACCGGCTATGCATCCACGCAAGCGTGGACTCACGGCACCGGTACTATCAAGCACTGACCCTGGGAAGGAGAATGGTTGTGTTGGGGATGGTTCATCGTCGTCGCGATCATTCGCGTCGCCGTCGGAGCGGTGCGAGGGAGGAGGAGTGCCAAAAAGAGAATAAAAAGAAGGAGAAGAAGAAGAGGGAGGTGAAGTGTGGGTCACCGAGTCCGCCATGGGAAAGGGGAGGAGAAGGACGGCCGGGATGAAAGGTCGATGGAAAAGATGGAAAAAGGTGGGTGGGATTGATGACGGAAGCAATTGAGGGGGAACTGAAGAGAGGCGAGACGGGGAGACCTGGAGAACCCAACTCATTTTGCCAAAGGGGAAGCCCAGCCCTTTTGTGTGTGCTGCTCGTTTGACATTGGGCTATGATTGGCTTATTTTGGATCCACTTGGCGGCTCACCTATGAAAGGAGTGTGCGGTTACTATCAGGTTTCTATGTTGATCTCTGCGTTCTCTGTTAGTGACGGAACGCTCAAATGTTAGTGGGTCGCCACTTGGCCTGCAGCGATACGTCCCGTTTCGCGTCCAACATTGCTTGGCAGCGCATTCCTTGTTTGAAGACTCCAGGCAGCCAACTCCCCATCAACAAATCAACCTCATCACTTGACAATCAAAACGCCAGAGTCAATCATCATGATCACGCAAATTTCAAGACGCTTCAATGACACGGCCAGCTTGACACCACTTTTCTGCAAGCGCCTCAATGGGTTGAAGGTGCGTGTGAGTCACGCTGCAGGGCTGGGCGGCATCATCACGCTTTTCCAAGAGTCACATGACTGCTCACGGGCGGTTTTGTTCAGCCACAGGAAAATCACCAGCCACAGACTTCACTAGCCACTCACCTCCCCCAAAGGACATGTCAGGGTTAGGGTCATTATGATAGCGTCTGTCACCAACAAGACGATGTCACTCATCACTCACGCAACATTCCGGCACTAAAATTGAGGGCCGAATCTCCAATACCCAAGAATCTCATCCTGGCTGCCATGTATGCTGGCGGCCGACGCAGTTACGATCATTCCTTCACCAAGAGATCTGCTGGTCTTGAGATGGGTGAACAACACCGAGATCAGAGCAAAGCAGCGAAGCAGCGAAGCACGATACAAACGTCAGAGCAGCGCTGGACAACACGGCGAATTATAAAACTCTTCAACATAGCGCTACGACTCGAGACTCTGTGGCCCACTCCCAAGAGTGTCCGTCTCCTGCGAGGTTTAGTACAGCCTGAAAAGCACATGTGATCGATCTGGCTTAGCATGTTGCTTTAGTATTCTCACCACGTTGGGAAATGCCAAAGTGGCAAGAAACGAAGGCGCTAAACTGCTCCAACGGACTCTGCGACCTGAATTAGCTTCGCAAGCTTTTCCAGCATTTCCATGACAAGTATTGTCACTGGGCCGATCTCAGATGCGAGTTATCTTCGGACTCGACTCAATGTCTGGAGTCTTAATTATGGAGGCCACCTACTGTCCGGAAACACAGCACCGGCCTCGCAAAGCGACAGATTACTAGGAGCAGTGTGTGTTCAATGAAGTCAAAACTGAGTTTGGACCAAGGTCTAGACCCATACTTACAGCCACCAATGGGACAAAGTCCCACCATCCCCAGGAGAAGGACGCCGTCTACCTGTACGTCCCCACGTGCTACGCCCTGTTCGAGCTGTCGATTGGGATCCAGCCTTTGCAAATGAGACAAAGGAATCAGCCCCAACGGATACCAAAGTACGGACCCTATCCGCTCCGCCAGTAGGCCAGCTGCAGCCTCTCAATTACAGATGATAATGGGCATCAACAGAAAGACACCTGGGGCAGGCAGTCAGCGCGGAACAGCAAGCCAGAGAGAAGAAAACACTGCGTGCTGACAGTGCTTTTTTGCATACAACGGTCACATACAGATTGTTTATCGGGTCTCATTCTAGGCCCCTACAGGGACAAGCTGCCAGTCAACAGATTCAAAGTCACGGCGATCTGGTTTACCTGCCACAAGCAGCAGCCGCCCCGGTCTGATGGTTAATATGGCAGAATAGCTACCGGCTGATTGCAACCTCTCCCCCAACCAACCGGGAACGAACAGCGGCATCCACGGTTCAATGAATGGCAACTTCAGGGACGGGGCATCGTTGTTATATGTTTCACAGCAGGTGGACTCCCACGGTCCCCGCCCCTGGCACAAATGTCAGATAGGTGAGACCAAGTGTCTCAAGTAGGCCCAAGAATAACGGTCTGTCAGACAGAAAGTGGATGACGCTTGAAAAAAAAAAGAGAAACGGGCAACGAAAAAAGAAGGATTCAAGACAGCATTGAAGCCATCAAGTAACCCACGAATCACCTCACTGCCGAAACAAAGAAGGGTATCCAAGGCGTCATACATGGCTGCCGAGACCTCGCTAGGCATTTACGCCCATCTGCTTCCAAAACGGAGAATAGCACGTTAAACCTATTGCAGACAAAGGCGTTGATCTTTCTTAACGACTGCTACCAGAGACCCCCGCACTCTCCAACTCTCGAGATGGCCTCGTGGTCCGCCCACCCAACCCGCCAATACCGCCTTGGCAACCCGGCCTTGGCGCACCTTGGCTTTGACTGCTAGCCCCTTTCCGCCGCGGGGAACTTGGGGAACGGTCACCAAAATGCATTTGCCGAAAATTCTCCAAAAATGCTTCATTCGTGCGGTTGGACGAACGAACCGAAATGGAGGGTGCTGTCGGTTAACGCCACCGCCTAACCTACGGAGAACACATTATCTACCGGTTATTCTCAAGCGGAGGGGAAGACACTGAGGTAAAGCCAGCCAGCCTGTGATGGTGAAGAGACGGGCGGCAGAAAAGAATGTGACAATGCAGAGCTACACACGCTTGCGTGCCGCATGTTGTATTCCCAATGTGGCGGCCGCCAGGTAATATCCAGGAAAATGTACGGGTCTGGCATGAAAGCCGCTAGACGGAAACTGACAGATAAGTTGACAACAAGGTGTGACAGAAAGGGACCCAAGAGCAGGAAAGCTTGTGTCGATGGTATATAAGCTAAAGCACGCTGCGAAGCGGCGTCCTTCCTAATCCTGACTCCTTTGCCTCTTATCAACTGGAGACGATCTGGATATTTCACTTATACCCAATCTTGTCACTAGTCGATGCACGCATTTGGACCTTGTGGGTTCAACCTTCCTAGTTGATGCGGGTTACCGTTGCAGTTGCAAAAAGCTTTTCGTCTAGCGGGTTGGCAGCGGGAGTCATCCCGTGAACCGGAGCAGATATCCGTTGTCTTCTTTGGGTTCTCTCCGATTGTACTTCATAAGGGGTAGACCCGCCGTCAGCTATCCACCGATCTGTCCCTTGTCCCTGCTCCGTCTTTGTCTTTGTCTTATATACACGGCCCTCGAAGACCGACATCACCTTGAGCCGTCAGGGTTCAACCATCGAAGTTCATTCAGGTCGACCTCATCACATAACGACATCAAAATGGGGGACTTAGAGAAGGAAGTCGGTATGTGAAAGCCTCTTACCCCATCCCATTACCCTATCCATCATCATCACCAACCTCTACCCACCTCTTCACAACATCCATCCACCCCTCTACCTCACTAACACATCCCAGCCCTCCACCACGAGCAAACCCCCAAAGACGCCGCCTCCTCCAACACCTCCCTCCCCGAGCTCTCCTGGACCGACGCCGAAGAGACGGCCATCCGGCGCAAGATCGACTGGCACTGCGTCCCCATCGTGACCGTGCTGTACATGCTCTGCTTCCTCGACCGGGTCAACATCGGCAACGCACGCATCCAAGGTCTCGCAACCGACCTGCATCTTGAAGGGACGCAATTCAACTGGGCCCTATCCATCTTCTACATCATCTACCTGCTCTTCGAGGTCCCCAGCAATGTTTTACTGAAAGCGATCGGCCCCCGGTTCTACCTGCCCTTGCTAGTCTGCGGGTTCGGATTGGTGTCCCTGTGCACGGCCTTCGTCACGAATTTCGGCGGGTTAATGGGCGCCCGAGCGATCTTGGGCGTGTTCGAAGGCGGCGCGATGCCCGGCATGGCGTTCTTCTTGAGCACCTTTTACAAGCGGGAGGAGTTGTTATTCCGAATCGGGATCTACGTCTCCGCGGCCTCCATCGCCGGCGCGTTTGGTGGGTTGCTGGCCACGGGCCTGTCGCGGATTCCCGAGTGGGGAGTGGCGGGACACACGATCCACACGTGGAAGAACATTTTCTTTTTCGAGGGGATCATCACCATACTTGTCGGTCTGGCGGCGCCGATTTGGATGCCTACGGACCCGAAGACGGCATGGTTTTTGAACGAAAGGGAGAAGAGGATCGCGGCGGAACGGCTGGTGCGCGAACACCGCGCTGATCCGGCCGAGAAGGTCCAATGGCGACATGTCAAGCTGGCGGTGATGAACGTGCATAACTACACTTGTGCAATCGGGTTCTTTCTGATTAATATCACGGTGCAAGGCTTGTCGGTCTTCTTGCCGACTATCTTGAAGGATCTGGGGTGGCAGAATACCAAGGCCCAGTTGTATAGCGTGCCGCCGTATGTGTGCGCTTGTCTGGTCGCGGTGGCGGTGGCGTATGGGTCCGACAAGAGCAGGCAGAGGGGCATCTGGCTGGCGGCGTTTTCGGTCCTGGCATTGATCGGGTTCGCGATTTTGAGGTGGGTCAGTCAGCCGAATGTGAGGTATATGGCTGTGTTCTTTGTCACGGTTGGAGCGTTCCCTGGTGGGCCCGGGTTCTTGAGTTGGGCTATCAATAGTAAGTCGTCCTTTGGTGCCTATGATTGACGTGGTGGTGAAGGATGGATGCTAATGACAAAGCAGATTCGGCTGGACCAGCTGTTCGTGCGGTAACCAGCGGTTACGTTGTGACGCTAGGGACTATCGGCGGTATTGTGGCTACGTGAGTGTCCTTTCCTCTCTCTCTTACCACTTCTCCCCTTTCTTCCAGATCATGGACCTAACAGACATACCTTCCATAGCTGGACCTACATCCCAAGTGACGCCCCCAAGTACCACACCGGCCACACCATCAACCTCGGCGGGCAGATTGGCGTCGTCTGTCTGTCCATCTTCGGAATCCTCTACTGCGCATGGGAGAACCGCGCCAGGGCAGCCGGCAAGAGAGATCACAGGCTGGAGGGTCTGACGGAGGAGGAACAGGAACAGTTGGGGAACAGACATCCGAGGTTCCATTTGTGGACTTGAGAGAGACACACACTCTGCCAGGGTTTGGTTCTGCGTTCTGTATGGCTTCAACATGCCAGTTTTATATCTTCCTCTTCGTGCTAATGACAATATCTCAACATCTTCCCTTCTCTCTTCACGTGAAGATGCAGCTCAGGTGCAGGACCTTCTGCCATGCACATGCACATGCACCTCACACCACCCCCTCGCCTCCCTCTGCCCTGTTTCCAAACAGCCCACTGAGCCCTCAATACATGTTCTTAAAGCAGAAATCAGTACCAAGGTAATAACAAAACCCGCAGAACGTTCGATTAGCTCAGGTGGGAGAGCGTTGTAGGTGTGTATACTAAACATGTACACACCTACGAAGGTCAGGAGTTCGAATCTCCTATCGGACAAACTTGCCTGTTACTTCTCGTCGCAAGGACGAGAATTCCTAAGGGTTCCTGAAAAATTCTCGTCTTTGCGACGAGAGGGAGCAGGGAATCACATTTTTTTTTTATCGTGTTTTCTTTTCTTTTTTTTCTTTTAGTGTTTTTTTTTCTTGATCTTGGCTTTTCAAAAGCGTTTGTTATAATCGGACAAGTTTTTTTAAGAAAAGTCGTCTCTGATGCGACAGAATTTCCTTCGGCAGTATCTCTTTTGGAAGTTTCTTTTCTCTTTGGTTTTTTTTTTTTTTTTTCCTTGGCTTTTCGCCTTTCTTATCTCTTGATTTGTGCTTTTCTCGTTATCATGTGTCAAAAAAGACCACATTTCTCAAACACGAAAGGTATCAACTCACGAGAAACCCCCAGGTAAGGGTCTTGTCGTATGGCAGTTGTGGACAAATGTCCACCCGTGGTCGGGATGGAACACTCGACTCGACGTTGACCAAAAACGACTCCATCTCGAATCTCGATTGCTCCTCCCCTGTCGACAGATGGGACGAATGACGATCTTTGCGGGGCCCCGGATTTCGTTGTTGGCGCTGACTCCGCTAAAGTATGTGCTGTGGGGTTTCCGAGGGTGTCCGCTGTGGGGGTCTGGGGGTTCCAAGTTTCCACTGAAGGCGTGTCGGGGGATCCACTGTGAACTTTGGGCTTACAGCAGGTTTAAGTGTAAGTGTTAGTGCGAGAATGGTGGGGGATGAAAGGGTGAAGGCATTCCGAGGTTTGGATAAGTTATCTTTGAAAAGATACCTAAGGTACTGATGTGATAATGAACATGTTAAAATTAGTATGAAGAACCATGCGACTTGAATACCTTGCGAAAACTGCGAGTGATGGTGACTTGATGGGGAAGGTTAACAGCGAAATATCACCAATCGAAAATATTTCACTCCTTCTACTAACAATGGAAATCCATGAATAGCTTCATCAACATCTCCCCCAATAGCTTTGTCAACAGCTTTCCAAAACACGAGAAACCCAAAATCTTCAGTAATCGTATCAACGGTAAGAAATCAGTGAAAGCAATGTGAAGAAACCCAACGGTCCCATCCGAGCCATCTCACTTCCCCAAGTTCCTCGGTATCTTCTCAACCTGTCTTCAGTTTACCCCAACTGTTCCCCCATTCAGGAAGATGTTACCCAGTGTTACCCAGTCATCCTTCGCAACACAACTGCCGTCCCAACCATCCCCAACCGTGCGGAGAAAGGGCAACTCTGGCAACTCAGCCAAAAAGAGCCAAAATCGACGTCTCAGTCAGCTTTAGCCAATCGAGCACACTGTCCTACCATACCTAACTTGGAATGCGGTTGTTTGGAAGGGAAACCGGCACGATGGTTCGGCTGGCACAGTACTCCTGAATGAGTACCTAGGTACACTACACGAGAGGAAGCTCGGCGGTCTTTTACCCGACAGAGACAGTGTGAGGTTGTGAACGACACCCGAACAATGGAATCACCAACCTCACCCTCGGGTTCCCCAATCGAGTCAAGTGTTGAAGCTATGGGAAGCGAAATCTGGGGTAATTCTCCACAGTTCAGCCATGCTTTCCCAGTTCCAACCTGAACCATCACTTCAGACACCAGACGTCAACCAGAAAGAAGCCACGTGAAGACAAGACACTCCACCACTCTTTACCCCTTTTCGCCTTCCTGCCTTCCCGTGTCTGACCACCGTCCTTTTCCACGAACGAGAAGCGAGAAACGAGAAGCTGTGAATGTCAACTTCCCCAGATTCAATAGCGCTTCCATCCCCAGTCTTGGCAACTTGGCTGACCTCCTTGACTTGCCCTGCTTTGGGTAAAATCTGGGGTAAAGGTTGGGGGAGGCCCGGATGAGGGGAAATTGGGTAGGTGAGGGCGAGAAAGACAGACCAAAGGAGCCATTCATTCGAGACATGGAAGTGATCGGCATTGGTTGTCATCATTAGCTTTGAGGGGAACATGGGGAACAGAGGCGTCCCTGAATGTCGTATGACCGGGTGACACCTTGGTTTGTCTTTCCATATGGGTGTGATGCCTGATGATATCCGAGCCGGGTGAAGAGAGCCAGATGGCTGGGTCTGGGTCGGGAGAATAGGGGACATGGTGACAGGTGACGGGGACTACATATACCGCCGGCGTCCCTGTCGTCGCATCCTGTCATATGCCTCGAGTATCTATCCCATTCGCTTGAGGAAAGCTTGCGGCCTTGTACGACTTGAGATAGACAGACAGCCGAGAGAGAGAAAGATACCTCTAGCTCATCTCTAGGGATGGTGTAGCATCAACCAACCACTCCGTCCCGTCTTCTCAGTACCTACCATCATCGACCACATCCTCTACTACTCTCCTTCTTCTTTTTCCTCCTCCTCCTCCGTCAAACTCGCCTACTATCCTATCGCCGAGAACCCTCAAAATGGGCCTCTCAACAACCTCCGAAAAGCCCTCCATGACGGGCGCCAACACCACCACACCTCAACCAAAAACCAGCATGGAGCCCTCCAAAGACGAAATCGACATGCTCGCCTCCAAACCCTCCCACCCCAACATCCCATCCAACGACCCATGGGCCACCCAGTTCACCTCAGCTCCCCCCCAATGGCACCAATCCGCCGAAAAGAAACTCCTCCGCAAAATCGACCTGCACCTCCTCCCCTTCCTAATCCTCATGTACCTCCTCAACTTCCTCGACCGCTCCAACCTCGCTCAAGCTCGCCAAGGCACTTTGGAAGCCGACCTGGGCATGTCCGGCACAGATTTCAACCTCGCCACATCCATCTTCTTCGTCGCTTACTTGCTTATGCAGCTTCCCTCAAACATGCTGATCACGCGCTTGCGACCTTCCATCTATTTGAGTTCAGCGATGGCGCTGTGGGGAGCTGTGTCTGCGTGTAATGCTGCTTCCCAAAAATTTACGCATTTGCTGGTGGTCAGGATCATGTTGGGAATAGTGGAGGCCCCCTTTTTTCCTGGTGCCGTGTTTTTGATGAGTAGTTGGTACAGCAGGGCGGAGCTGACGAAGAGGATGGCGTATTTTTATAGCGGGAATGCGTTGGCGAATATGTTTGGGGGCGTGATTGGGGCGGGGGTGTTGGGGAATTTGGAGGGGGCGAGGGGGATTAGTGGGTGGAGGTGGTTGTTTATTATCGTGAGTATTATCCGTCACTGACTGGTTGGTGTTGATGATGGGGAGGGGGATGGGGGAGAAAAGA
The DNA here is from genome assembly GCA_009805285.1 of Neurospora terricola FGSC 1889. NCBI lineage: Eukaryota > Fungi > Ascomycota > Sordariomycetes > Sordariales > Sordariaceae > Neurospora > Neurospora terricola. The sequence goes on along the minus strand of RANZ01000005.1, from coordinate 160,932 downwards.
GATGATGAGGATGGAGCTGACTGAGACGATAAACAAAACAGGAAGGAACAATCACCATCGCCGTCGCCATCGCCGCTGCGTTCGTCTTGCCCGATTACCCCAACACCACGCGCTGGCTGAGCGAAGAGGAGCGGGCTTATGCCTCCTGGCGCTTGTTGGCTGATATCAACGAGTCCGACGACCAGAATACTCGATCAGTCTGGGACGGGTTGAAGCTTGCGCTCAAGGACTACCGGCTATACCTCTTCGTGCTCCTGCAGCACTTGTCCCTGCTCAGCCAGACGTTCCAATACTTCTTCCCCAGCATCGTGGGCACTCTCGGATACGACAAGATCGAAACCCTGTGGTTGACGGCTCCCGTGTGGTTTGCGACGTTCTTGATCTCCGTTTGTGTGACGTGGACGAGTTCGAAGACGGGCGATCGCAGCTTGCATATTTTTTTCTTGATGTTGCTGGCCGCTGTGGGGAATGCGGTTGCGACGGGCACGACGAAGTTGGGGGCGAGGTTCTTTGCCATGTTCTTGATGCCCATGGGAGCGGTTTCTGCTTGTGAGTTTTGCTCTGAAAATGTCAGTTCTTGGTGAAGAAGATGGGACTAACACATCTGGTCAGATCAAATCATCATTTCGTGGGTTGCCAACTCGTTCCCTCGTCCTATGGTCAAGCGCTCGGCTGCTGTCGCCATTGCCAACATGTTCGGAAACACGGCTAGTATTTATGGGTCGTACATGTACCCGGCATCGGCGACACCACAGTACATCCCCGGAGGTAGTGCGAATTCTGTAATTTGCCTCCTGGTGGGATTGCTGGCGTTGTTCTTGCGGTATCTGCACAAGTGGGAGAACAAGAAGCTGGAGAAGGCGGAGGCGGAAGAGGCTGAAAACCCAGAGACTGCGGCTGTTGCAGCATCGGGAGATAGAAGAGCCGCTGGATTCAGGTATATCTACTGAGCCCAGAACTATTAGCTAGTGTTGAGATAAATAGTGGTTACTTATCCGTCCATACAATTTCTGGCTGCATTGTACCGATCCGTTTGTGATATCCGGCTTTGTGTAAAACGGGACAGGCACAGAAGAACAAACGGTGAGGATTGGGAGCCCGTAACTTGGGTCAAAGAAGGTGAAAGATAATCAATTGCCCAAACGCCATATGCTTGAACTCCGTACCAAAGATGCAAACAGTACATCACCGAATGGCTTTTTGCTCCTAACCCACATTAACGGCATTAACCCATCAACTCAACACCATTCCGTATCGCGCCCACGACCGCGCCAGTCTGGATCACCTCTCCCGCTCCACTCGCTACCCGATGCTCGATACTCGCAAGAGCATCAAGCCATGTGATCATCACCTGGGGCTTGACTTCTAGCTTGACGATCTCTTCCGAGAGAGCGGTAATGATATCGGCAAGTGCCAAGCCTTGGGCGACCTTCAATGTGTTGATTGTAGACAGACATGTTGTAACATCACTTGTGCTGAGGAGTGTGCTGAGAATCTTCTTGATGGCGTCGGGTGGTGGCGCGGCAACGCAGTCGTAGATGGTTTGAATGGTAATGGTTTCCCGTACGATATCCTTTTCGGCTACCTTGGGGCCGTCCTTTAGTTGGAGTGGTGTGCCTGGTTGGCCTGGATTAGCTTTGATGCGCAACGGAGAGCGAGATGAGGACCACTTACTTGACGCATGGCAAGCCTGTAGAACGTTTAGCGCCCGACGCATATCACCCTTGCTCAACCGCACCAGCGCATCGGCAGCGTCTGGCATGATCTTGACGTTCTCCTCCTCAATAACCTTGTCCACCAAGACACGGATATCCTTTTCTTTTAGAGGGCTGAAACGGAACCGCGTGCATCTCGACAGAAGAGCGGGGCTGAGCTTGTGGGAGTAGTTGGCAATGATGCAGAAGCGAGTGTTGGCCGTGTACTTTTCCATAATGCGACGGAGAGCCATCTGGGCTGTGGACGTCATGGCATCGGCCTCGTCGAGAATGACGAGTTTAAAGCCAGCCAGCCCCGAGCGCGAAGCGGAGGAACCGAGGGTGAAGATTTGCTTGGTGGAGGCAAAGGTCTTGATCTGGTCGCGCACAACGTCGATACCACGGTCATCGGAGGCGTTCAACTCGAGCACCATCTGGCGCACGTTCGCGGTGCCATAGATTTGTCGGGCAAGGGCGAGAATGGTGGATGTTTTACCGGTACCGGGAGGACCGTAGAGAAGGAGATGGGGGAGTCGGTTCGAGTCGACAAACTTGTTGATGGTTGCGAGGATGTCTTGGTGGCCGGACACATCGGCGAGCGAGACGGGGCGGTACTTTTCGACCCTGTCACAATCTGGTTAGACAATGGAGATGTCAACTGAAGTGTAAGGGGAGAATGGCTACCATGGGAGGCTGTCCTCTGCTTCGACGGGCAGGTTGGCGGCGCTTCGCTTGCCCTTGGCTGTGTTGGTGGCAGCGAACATGACGTCTTTGGAGACTGGGACATCAATGTCCATTTCATCCTCAAAGTCCGACATGGTGGTAGAATTGGGCTGAATTTCCGGTGCCAAGGTTGTTATGATCCGAAATCTAAGCTGGGGCCTTGCGCCGACGTGAACTTTGTCTTTTGTTGGTGTTTTTGACTTGGTGATGCTGGAAAGTCAATCTAGGAAAACGCGTCGAGAGGGAAGCTAGACGCGTCAGGCAACAGGCCCCTCGTGTGGCTGGTTAATTGGTTTTGGCTGCTGAGCCACATATGATTAGTGGAGCCCTGGCACCTGAGCCACAGTCTAGTGAACGTCAACTGTCCTTCTCGCATCATGTTTCTGATTTTGGAACTTCAACTTCACAACCTCGCAGGCTCACCCTCATTTCACTCTCGTTGTATGGCAGATCTTCACACGTGAACATCCTTTTCTCCTAGTCAACTCAATTCATTTTCCCCTTTGTTCATACCTAGAACTGAACCATCGATTACATCGACACTCCAGTTCTGGGTCACGACGCCAACATTTAGGATGTCCGACCATTCAACTCTTGGGTTCGCCAACATCCATCACTCATCCCAACTCAAACCTCTCCCACTTCTCTTCAACTCGATCCCACGCATCCCTATACATTCGGCCAACACCCGCACGCTCAATGCGGACGCGGCCATCTGTTCCCGGATCCGTCATCCGTTCTATCATCATCACGTTTACCACCGCTCTCTTCTCGGCTGTTGCAGCTTCCACCAGTTCCTCTCGCTCGAACTTGTCTGCGTCCGAAAGAATGATGAACTCCTGTGTAACCCTCGAAATCTGTTTCAACTCATATTCGTTCATCTTCCTTCGATAGAACCAGGTCAACCATATTGATCCTATCCACTCGTCCGCACCCCCATCAGGATTCGTTGCGTGCGTTATCGCATACCGCGTCAACCGTGTTGGCCGGACCCGAGGTAGTGGGGGGACCGCATCCTCGTCGCCGTGGTCCTCAATCATGAGTCTGAAACGGGCGACGCGAGCTTTCAAGTGTAGGAAGTATGGGTCCGGGCCAAGGCTGATATCTGCCTGATATCTACCAGTGCTGTTGGCCGAAAAGTCAGCACCATAGTCGTAGTAGACTGGTACTGTCCAACCGGCCCACGCCCAGCTTGGCCACACGGGTCTTCCTTTCTTCTCATCCAGGTGTATTCTCTTCGGTTCCAGTCTTGGTCGCCAGAGAAGCCCCGGATGCAGGAGCTCACCCGTTGGCATCCCGTGGACAAATTCCACGTTCTGGGAAAAGAAATGATCTTTGATCACGTTCAAAATACCCTGGATCCCATTCACGCGGTCCGTCATGAACGTCATATTGCGACAGGTGTATTGCCCTACCAGCTCCGGGTATCGCTTGAGCTGAAACTTCAAATTGGGCCGCAACTCAACTGTGGGAGGTACCTCGGTAGGTACAAGACTGAAGTTTACCACCTGGTCAGCGGCGGACAAGTCCAGGTCCGGGGATTCGGCCGCAAAGTCTTCGCTCCAGGCTGCTTGTTGGCACTGGAAGTGTACAGTATCATCGACAAAGTACATATAGCGCAGGGACAGAATGCGCTCCTGGTAAGTCCATCCTCTGGTTTCCCATGTTGTTCTAAGCAGCGCATCCGGCCAGGCCACAGAGCGGTTCATGATGGTGAGCTCTTCTGATATCTTGACTTCTTTTTGCTTGGCTTCCCGGGTCCCAGGCTCTACCCCAGGCAGACCAGCATTCGCATCCTCTCCACCGGCAGCCACTATGGTGAGGTCCGAGTACTGATAGATCTTTCCCATCTGACCTATTTGATGCCGTTTATCAAGGTTCTTGTAGGTGTCGGTGTCATCATCCTGAATGATACAGATGGAGTCGATCCAGATGTAACGGTATCCGAGTCTTTGCGCCAGCGTCATTGCGTCCCTTATAGAGCGCGGGAACAATGACTTCCTTTCCAGTATCTCACCAGGCTTTCTCAGCTCGTCGATATTTTCTTCGCGGGTCTTGATGACTTCCACCTGACCCCAGACGTAGCTCAGTGCCACGTACGGTACCAGATCGCTTCTTTCGACCAAACAGTTCTCCTTGAGATCGATAAGTCGGATAAATGGGTCGAATGTCGGTAAAGTGGTTGATCCCGACTCGCTCTGCTGCTTCGTCCAGTGGGAGCACTCCGCTCCATGCCATTCTCGGCAAGACTTCAACCAGTTCTTGACACGATCCAGATCGATCTGACCTTCGTCGAGACGTCTCCCCTTGAAGAGTTCTCCCTCCTTGCCCAGTGGTACGAGATCGAAAGGAGTAAAGGCCTCCGATCGTCCGTACATAGCCGGCCGAACCCTGAGCCTCAATGTCTCCCATGTCTCCATGCTCTCTACTCCGTCATTCAACTCATCATCCAGCCCAGTTTTCTTCTTCCACCGCACATCTCCGACCCAGCTCATGACCATATCCGCCTTATCTGACCAAGCAACATCATCGCACGAATCGGCGATTAGCCGACAGATCTTGCACCACGAGCCCCGTGCTGCCACCTCATCTAAGGTACCGAGGTACCAATCCGGAGGAAATTGTTGGCTGAACGGTCGAGGTTCGAAATCTGAGCGTTTGAGGTCCATGAGACGGTGCCGGGCGCAGAGATCTAGGGTTGCATCTTCTGGTGGAAGGTCTAGCGACCGATTCCATGCACGGCGTGGTAAGTCTGTTGTCTGGAAAAGATCATCGTGGTGAGTCTCGAGTCGGGTGACCTCTTGACCCGGCGGAGGGACATAGTCGATGTCCCTCGGCGTATAGCTAAGTGGCATTGTTGTGGGTCAGTGAATGTATGAGCGGTATAAGTTGTAAACAAAAATTTTGCCACTTGGAGAGGCGTTTCAAACGGCCCAATGCAGACCCAAAGTGGTGGGTGACTGTAAGGCGTTGGGAGAACATGAGGGATGGCTCTGCTCAACCTTATTTATGCCCACGCCCACGGTCCAAAATCTTATGGGACCCCGCTGTGAAACACTCACAAGAAGTTTTAGGGACCAGTCAGCTTTCATTCATCAGCCTCTACTAAAGCCTTGGCGCAGCTGAGCCTCACAAATGCCCACTGCCGGCTTACTGGGTATGCATTGATCACGGATCCCAACGTCGCTGCTCGGCATAGTTATCAACACTGGCTCGGGGATGAGGTTGATGTCCAATTAACTAGAAGATGAAGCGAGGGATACGCTTCCGAACATGGCGCTAATTGGCTATAGGGCACACTTTCGTTGGACACTGACATGGCGTCTACATTTGGCACAACAGGTAAATCGGCACCGGAAGAGTGGTCTGGAACAAGTGAAGCAGTATCTTGTCCTGGATATCTCTAGGACGTGAAAGCTTCATACCGTTGAGTGTTCAAAGCCCCGCAAAGTAACTCACCTCCGTCTCCTAGGCCGCAACCTCCTCCACCACTCCTTCCGCCATTCCAACCACCACGTTGAGCTTGTAACACTACAAACTAGAAACACCATCACGGTCATGGGCACCGAAAACGCCACCCAGATCCAGAAGCTCTTTTGAATAACCCCATCTCCTCCGCCTCCGCCTCCACATCCATTATCACACCCGCCTCTTCCGCCCCCTCGACCCGGAGGGTCATAGCCATCAACAGCCTCCCACTTAAAAGCCGGCAACGCAAACAGCGTAGCAAAGAACGTCGCAGGCAAAAACGCCATGGTCATGACAGCGATGACACGCATAGAGGAGGCCTCGCGGTGGTTGGTAGATGCGTCGGTGCGCGAGATCCTCGCCATAAGCACGTTGGTCCAGACCACCGCCTCTTTCTGGCGACAAGTCCAGCCGAAGATACGAGCTTTAAGTTGGGGTATGATGAGTTCGCGGACGACGAGACGAATCTGGGCGTTCGCTTCCTCTGTAACCGAATCCATGGCATCCCCATCCAGCCTAAACCTCCGCCAAAGTTTCCGGCCCGTCAGCTGTCTAGCCATCCGCAAAGCCAGTCTAAGCGCAGACTTCGCCTCCTGCGCCTTCGTAACCACCCTCCCCAACACTCGACACCGTCTCGACAGCGTCTCCATTAACACCGGCGAGAGTTCCATTGAGTTTGTATAGATCTTATCCGATGCCCTCTTTCCCTCTTCTCCATCCTTCTCCTCCCCCCTCCCCCTTTGGCCAGAGACAGAGCTAACCAACCCATCCCCATCTCCCTCAACCCCAACCCCAACCTCCCCCTCCCCCCTCCAAACACACCCCCTCGCCACATCCGCCACCACCACCCCCACCGGACTCGCCAACACCCCCCTAAACCCCTCAACATGATGCTTGACAACCGCAAACTTGTATCCCATCCTCTCATCCACAAGACAAACCCCCAACGTCACCCTTCGCATGAAATTATAGCTCCAAATGGTAGTGACATCATTGGAGTGCATATAAAACCTCAACACCTGTCCATCTAGGGGGGCAAGTTTTGAAGTGGAAGCAGGACCGCATTTGAGTACGTGAAACCCGACGGTGTGGGTGTGGTAGAGGTAGAGGGCGTGGGGGTCGAGGTCGAGGATGCGGAAGAGGAGGAGGAGGAGGTGGGGGTTGATTAGGAGGGAGTGGCGGGGGGAGTGGGAGATGTGGAGGAGGCGGAGGAAGGCTTTGGGTTCAGGCTCAGGGGCTGTGGCTGTGGTGCTGGACGCTGAGGGGGGCCTGGAGGGTGAGGGTGGGCCGGGTGAGGAGCCGGAGCCTGAACCCGAGCCAGACCCGGAGCTGGGGCTGAAGCTAGGGCTGCAGCTGGTAAGAGGTAAAAGGGGCACAGGTTTGGTGAGTAACTCCTCGCCGGCACGGGATTTGAGGAGGGATTGAGGGATGGTTGAAATGCCCCAGGAGCTGAAAGTGGAATCGGGGTAGGAGACGATGCCGAATTCTTGGAGGGGCGGTTCGGGTTGTGAAGAGTTGTTGAAGGAGAGGATAGGCGGCCAGGTGTCGGGGTCGAGATTGCGGTCGAGGTCGATGTTGGACGTGGGGAGGCCGGCTGCTTCGCGGGCTAGGTGGCGGAAGCCGTTCATTAGAAGGTTTTGGATGCGGTTTGGTTTGACGTGTTTTGACGTGGGAAAGGTAGGATGGAGGTGAGTATGACGGTCATGATTGAAGTTGATCGTGTGAGTCTATATACACCATTCTGAGTTCAGCTGCAATTACTTCCGCGAACCAAGACCACGGAACACTGCATTTCTTTTGCACTTCCAACCCCCATACCAAGAGGCAAGACATCGCACCCTCGAACCACGGTTCATGCCATCACCGGGCCCACCAGCCCCTCCAACATGAACACGCCTTTGCTGGCATCGTCGCAGACGTCGCTCAGGATCATGCAAGTTGCCTTCACCGCCGGCCTATGTCTCGATCAGCCCTTTCAACGAGGTTCCGCATTGTGAACCCCCAAGGCCTCAAGTCCCTTGTGCGACGCCCGTGGACTGACGCAAAGGAAGCAAACAGCGAGGGTTTTTGTAGGCAGTCAGGGTAAGTAGGACAAAGGAAGACGGCAGGTGGGTTATGCAGGATCCCTTGGTTCCGAGACGAGGAGGGGGGAAAGAACGGTGAGAGAGTAAGATGGGGTTTGGTGGGATATCCAACCACGAATTGTTCTTGGTTAAGAGCTTGGCTCGTTTGAAGCTGGAGTTCGGGGCTAGTGAACTGATGGTGATCAGGCAGTTCTCGTCAAATTCAGCTCGTTTCGTCTACTTCAGCAATCAGTAATCGAATTTGACGAGAGGACGGGAAGAAGCAGAAAATGAGTTCGCCGGGGACAGAACCCATCAAAAGGCGGACCTGGAGCTGGGGGAGTCGATGACTAAGTCTATGAGTTATAGGGCGTATAAGAACATAAAACAGACGCCGCTGATGGATTTAAGCGTGAGTTGCAGGTGAAGGAGGAATGGAGAGGGGGAAAAAAAATCAACGGAATGAAAGGACGAGCACGCCACAATTAATATGGGTACCGGAGGGACAGAAGATCTCTAGCGAAGGGAAGGAAGGAAGGAAGCAGCGCTGGGAAGTCGACAAATGACCCAATACAAGACTCCCATAAAAAGGGGGGGCAACGAGCAAAAAAGTAACCCGCACAGGAGTCGAACCTGTCAACTCCCCGGTGTCATGACATATATTCCACGACCTTCCGAGTTGCACTAACGGGCCACGGATTAGATTACAAAACCCTCCAGCTATATACCCAGATGCAAGGTCACTGCTCGGGTGTATATAGTCTGCCACTACCACGGCGCTAATGTGTCTAGGAAAGAGTCGGATTGACATGGGAGAAAGGTCTTGAGATCTTAGGATGGAGTTGAACGATCTTCGTATTGTTTCTATGCCATTATGATGCCTTTTCGGATTCCCCAATCAAACCGGTATGAGCTCTTATGAGTGGAAGGAGAAGGGATAATAACCCTAGCTTTAACGCTCCCTCTGGCAAGACCAGGTTGTAAGGGGTGCAACAGCATTGTTCTATGATGGCTTGGATGGATAATGTCTTGTAATGTTAATTATGGCTTGGAGTTTGGGTAGTGTTGGGTAAATGAAATCATCTGGATAGAAGGTCTCAGTGCGAAAGAGCATTCATTAACTCTTAAAAAGCAGCCAGGTGTTGCCGGGTATCAATTTTCGTAACAGTGAAGGCGACGAAGCTAGGCGTCAAGTTCTCTCCTCTGTATCTCACCGACCTCCTCCCAACAACTACCCGTCCGTCGTCGCAAGGTACCAGGCCGTCCACATCGCCATGGCGGCAGCAGTTTCGTCCCTTGGATCCTTTGCCAGACCATAGTGACCGTCATGATCTTGCATCCATCCCTGAAATTTGTTAGCAAAAGCTTGTTCCGATCAGTGGTAGGGACTCACCTCCTGATCCCGCGGCACTTCCATGGGAAGCACATACCCCTCACGAGACCATGCGTCATTCGTACCATCCCATCCATAACCATCCATCGCCCCAGTCATATACGGTTGATCATGCTGATAGTACGGTATCTCGGTGAGATACTCATTCTCCTCTTGCTCCTCGAATCCCATCCCCGAGTTCCACTGGAGACTCATCCCAGCCAACCGGGCCTCCATATCATCCCACTCATCTAGCTCATCCAACTGATCCATATCAGCCTCCTCCTCCAGGACCTCCAAAATCTCCAACTGCTCCCCCGCCGACGGCCTCCTCCTCGGATCAAAGCACACCATCCTCCTAATAGCATTATACCCCTCCCCCCTCCCCGCGATCCTATTCAGCCACACATACACCAGATGCGGTCCCAGCAGCTCACAGCCCTTTCGAAACCGTTGATCGCGCACCCACACGACCGTGGCAAACAGCGACCAGATGTCCACCTTGGACGTTTGTTTCTTCTGCCTGTTGTAGATCTCAGGGGCCATGAACGCTCTTGTGCCAGCTACGGCCAGGGCGGCTCGCTTGGAGTCGCTGCTGCTGCTGCTGCTGGTGGTGGTGGTGGAGAGGCCGAAGTCGGCTAGAGTGAAGTGGTAGTCTCCTGAGGGGGAGTGTTCCCAGAGGATGTTTTCGGGGTTGAGGTCGCGGTGGATGATTTTGTGCGTGTCGAGGTGTTGGAGGGCAAGGAGCATTTGGTGGAGGACGAGGTTGGAGACGGGGAGGTGGGAGGAGGGGGGGAGGAGTTTTGAAACGAGGGTTTTGAGGTTGCCGAGTTTGAGGGGCATGAAGATCTCGGCCCAGTCGGAGCCGGTGGTGTAGTCGAGGATTTGGATGATGTGGTCCTGGATGTGTTAGTGTGAATTGGAAGTGTGAAGAGGGTGAGTGACTTACACATCGTGTTGATTCGTCGCTGTTGATCTTGAGCAGATTGGCGATTTCTCTCGAGGCAAAGTCGAGACGCTTGCTGGATAGACGATGGAACTTTTTGACTGCCATGACACTCCCAGTGGTCACATCCAGAGCGCGGTAGACGTTTCCAAATGTGCCTCCTCCTACTTTTTCTCCCAGCACATACCTCTTTGTCTTAATACGGCTCGGACCCAAAGCGTAGAGTACTGGTGGTTTCATGCGAAACTCATCGAGGCCATCACTTTCCCACCGAAGCTCGAACTGATAGAACCTGCCATGACCAAATGCCACCAGTGAGTTGATCCCTTGCGCCACTAGGACTGATCGTTCGCCTTCCCGTCGAAAGTTCACGGTGTATGAATGGCTGCCGTGGGAGAAGGGCTCTGTTGAGCAATATTCGGATTCGTCGCAAAGGAGGATAGGACCAGTGTCTGTGACGGCTCTAAAGGAGGCGTGCTGTTCTGATATCCCCGATGAACCTGTCGAGTTCCAGACCTGTGGGAGATAGATATCTACAGAGTCACTGCAGCCAACAGTGTAGTCTTGCTTCTCGGGGTCGGAGAAGTCGATCCAGATGCCCATGGTATCCTCGTCATAGGGATATCGCTCGAGGTTCCGTGGATGGCAACTCACCAGGGCGGCGGCCGCTTTGTTGAAGGGTAGTAACCAGAATCCGAGCCGTTGCCGACGTTCAATGTCCTTGTACTCGTAGTTGATCTCCATGTTTGGATGCTTGGTAGGTGAAAAAAACCACAGTCAGGGAAGTGGCTCAGTGAAGTCACATCAACATCATCAACCCCCTCAACCTCCCTCTCGCAAACATCGGATCCCTATATAGCAAGCACATGCTTGCCAACAAAAAAGGGTGTGGATATCTCCTACCATCGTGACTCCCACGGCAATCATGCAAGACATGCTGGCGATGCGGGGACAGCAGAAGGTCAAATACCGTGAGGACCCCGTACTCCATCAGCAAACAATCATGCTGGCTGCCACGAGATCCGGTAGGTTAAAAGCGGACCAAGGCAGCCATCAACGGGGCAACCGCGTGATGAGTACTTGTTCAAGACTTCATGAGAAGGGAGAAGGCCAATCAACGGGTGTCTTGGGCCTCAAGTTGGGCGCACACCGTTGAACTTGGCTTTTTCGGAGTTTAAGCAGGCTCGGCATGACACCAATCGGCGTTGGGGGGGGTGGTGTGGACGACATCAAATTGCTGGGTTGTGGATAATTTCCAATTGCCGATTGAAGCGCGGTACTTGTCGTTATGTGTTCAGCACCTAACCGGGTTGACAGATTGCAAATGAAGACATCACCAAGTTCAGTGTCAAGGAACAGAAGTGTCAAACTTCCAAATCCCCCTCTCTGAGCACCTTGAAGGCCTCGTCCCCGCGGGCACAACCCTCTCACACCGTAAAGAGTCACTGTGCCCATCCACCCAACCCCGGGATCTCCCGCCGGCAACCAGATGAAAACCCCACTTATCTCCACAGTGTCGGCCCCACTCCGTCGCAAATGGAACTTTCACGTCATTCAACTCATCGGGCCTCGGAACAGAAGGGCGCGCAGCCGCGACCGAATTTCAAATCGCGATTTTGCCTTTTTTTGCCTTCCATCTCTTCTTCCTTTGCAACCGCCAACTTCATCACCACCTTTGCGCACGGCAACCTCATAGCCTCTTAATCAAAAAGACGCTATCAAAGATAACCTCATCGACTCCAACTCTACGACCCTTCTAATCTCAAAACCGGTATCACCGCGCATCCGCATCTCAACCTCAACCTCAAAACCTCAAAACCTCACCACCAAACCAAACCAGACACTCGACACCAAAAGCAACCATGTCCCGCCGCCTCCTCTCGCTCTCCCGCCCCCTCTCGGGCCTCCCCAGAACCACCCCCTCAACCCTCCGCTACTCCTCCTCCTTCCTCCAACGCGGCCCCGCCCCTCCCCGCCTGCCCGCCGACCAACAAGCCGAATTCGAGCGTCTCCAAGCCGCCGCCGAAGCCGCTTTGTACACCCACACCACCATCCCCACTTCCACTCCCAACCTTAACCCGGCCACCCCAGCCTCTCCCGAAAACAATCCTAAGCATGTAACCGAACCTGCCGGGGAGAATACCGTGGCGGCGCAGGCACCCCCAGTGATCGAAGACGCAGCGCAAACCTTCAGCGGGGGCATCCGCAAGGGCGCACCGCCCGAGTTTGAGGGCGATAAGAATCCCAAGACGGGCGAGATTGGGGGGCCGAAGAATGAGCCTTTGAGGTGGGGGGCGGGCGGGGATTGGAGTTATAATGGGCGGGTTACGGATTTTTGAACGGTCATCAACTGCATATGGAGATGGATGAAAGGGTATAGGAAGCTACAATCGGGTGGTGGCAGACTGAAAATGCAAGCAGGATGATTGCGCAGAAGATTTCTCAAGACTGAGATTGTCTACGCAGGCACCCGTGTTGGTTGCTAGTTGATGAGGAGGACATTGAGAATCGGATAGGGTCAAGTGTAAGGTGGGCTGTACGATAGGAGTGGTCTTATCTGTTGGGTTAACAAATGGAATAAACAGTGTCTCTATCACAAAACATGGAGGGGAACATCTTTGATACAAAGTTAATGAGAAGTGTGATTGACTCAATCCCACAATCCACGTAGTCGTCCATTTCCTCTCTGTCTAACAACCAGTCTATACCCTCAAAATCACCAAAGTCCATAGCCCATACATTCAATGAGCCCGGCAGTACATAGGCGCCAACACATACAGCAAGATAATACAGAGAAATACAGCAAAATGTACCAGCAAGAAATAGCCAATCATCAACAAAATGTCTTCCAAAACGTCTCCTCATTTTAACTCAACTAAACCAACAGCCTGGTATCAAACGTGCCCGGCAACACAACAAAACAGGCAATGCAATGCAACGCTTCTCTCTCTTACACAGGCAGTCATACACTTTTACAACCTGCAATCCACTTTCCCCACCTCTGCCTTAGTGTCCCAAAACTTGGTATCATTCCATATTTCCCTCTTTCCAAATGTCTCTTTAGGCCTCCTTGTCTTTGTCCTCATCCTTAGCCTCCTCAGTCGCAGGGGTAGGGGCGGCGGCGGGAGCAGTGGTGGTAGCGGTAGTAGTCGTACTGGTAATCGTGGAGATGATGGCCGCAGCAGCGGCGTCGGCCGCGTCGTGGTCAGCAACAGGCTGATCGGCATCAGCAGCAGGAGCAGCAGCAGCAGCGTCCTTCACCGACTCATCCGTGGCAGCCGTAGGTGGTGCCGTAGCTTCCCTAACCTCCGTGATGGTCTCCGTGACCACAGTCTTTACGGCCTCTGGCTCGGTGACAGGCTTAGCAGCTTCCGCGACTTCCTCCACTGGTTTTGATGGTTCCTCCGCCGCCTCCTCCGGTTCCTCAACGATTGTATCGTCATTGTCATCCGCCGGTTCCGTTTCCGACTCCGGTGCAGCAGTCTTTTCGACTTCTGCGGGAGGTTTGGCTGGGGCATCGAGGTTGGATGCGGGTGGAGACTCGGGCTCAGGCTCAGTTTCCTTGGCCGGCTCGGGCTCCGGCTCGGCCTCCTTTGCTTCGGGTTGAGGGGTGGTGGCTTTCTCTTTCTCGCCTTCCTGCTCCGGCTCCTTCTCTTGCTTCTTCTCCTTCTCAGGCTCCGGCTCACCAGTCTTTTCCACCTCCTTATCTTCTTCGACCGTCTTTGAGGTTTCTGTTGCCTCATCCTCAGCAGGCTTATCGGTCATCTCGACATCCTCCTTTTCATCATCAGCTTTCTCTTTCTCCTTTTCTTGAGTCTTCTCCCTTGTCTGTGCCGGCTGAGCCTTCGGCTCCAACTCCATCGTCACATCCCCATCCTGGTCCTCCTCTCTCTGCTCCTCCTGTTCTTTCTCCGGCTCCTTCTCTGCCTCCTTCTCTCCCTCCTTCTCCTTCCCCTTGGGCCCCTCGACACTCTCACCCGGCTGATGGTTCTCCTTATCCTCATCAGCCGCAGCCTTCCTGCCAGTCCCGGCCGACGGCCACCACTTGCTACTCTGCTGGCCCTCATCAGACTCCTTCTCACGCTGCTCCTGCGGCGTCCCGCTCAGTCTAATCTGTCCCAGCTTATTGAAACTCGAGAATGGCGGGCTTTGGGCGATCTCCCGAAGAGCCTTGTTTATTCTATCGCGTCTGGCCTTGCCTCTCAGTCGGTTCACAGGCTGCGCGCCATTGACTAGCCAGCGAATGTCCATGATGGCGAAGCTGAGGCCGTCGTGCGACGAGCGTGAGTAAATGCCGTCGCCTTCTTCGAGGACGCTACCCCATTCGCGGCTCTTGATGCCGAAGCGCGCGGTGGAGGCGTACTTTTCGAGCTTGGGGAGTATGAGAAGGGTAACGTGGAGATCGCGGTTGGCTGGTACAGCCATGGGGCCGTTCTGAGGGGGTTCAGAGTACACCTCCGAGCCAGCCTCGTCTTTGACCGCCTGAGGACCATTACGCATGCTCGTAAGGATGTCGGAGGCGTTACTAACTGCCTCGTCCAAGCCCAAAAAGGTGGTGTCCACCTCCTCCGGCCACTCGCCTCTGAACCAACCAGCATGGATGCAGGCAGCAATTACATCCGAGTCATCAGTGTAGATGTCGGTACCCCAGAGAGCTCTCCTGGAAGTGATCTCCTCCCGGGCTTCAGAGGTGAGATAGGCCTTGCTAATCTTCACCGTCAAGGTGCAATTTTCCTTGCCCTGGATCAAATCCCATGGCAGAGGCCGGGGGGTCGACTTGAAA
Organism: Neurospora terricola FGSC 1889; assembly: GCA_009805285.1. Taxonomy (NCBI): domain Eukaryota; kingdom Fungi; phylum Ascomycota; class Sordariomycetes; order Sordariales; family Sordariaceae; genus Neurospora; species Neurospora terricola. The sequence continues at coordinate 145,883 of RANZ01000005.1, read as the reverse complement.
GGTTGGCGAGGTGGCCGTTTAGTGCGTGAATCCTGCCTCCGCGATGGCGCCAGCTTGGGATCGTACACAACCTCACCCAAGTGTGACCGCGGAAGATTGGCCACGCTTTTCAGCACCTCTTTTGATTTGACCTCATGCTTGGGCTTGGGGAGTTGGACCGGAGGGGGACTCGGGGCTTGTACCGGAGCCGCTTTGGCTGGACCGTTGTTGGGATGCGGCACCGATCGAGGAACGACATGGTGATGATGGTGAGTTGTCGGCAAGTCCTTGGCGAGCATCGCGTTGGGCGGAGGCACGGATGGCGCACCAGTCACGTTCTTGAACGGAGTATTCCCCATGAGCGCAGGCCCAGGGCCTTGCTGGAGATCATGCCGATGATGATGGTGGTGATGGCTGGGTTTGTTAGTAGCTCCCTGGGACAAGAATGATATAACATCAACGTACTGATGATGGTGGTGGGTATGATGGGTCTTGGCTTTTTTGCCGCGACCCCCCACGGGAGTCAACCTCCCTGTGCTATCCTCATCTATTCTGGACTCGTCGTCCTTGAGCTTTCTACGTTTACCACGGCCGGGGCCCTTGGCTCCAGGCTCGGCAAGTTCTTGGGGCTGTGGGACTCCGTCAGAATCCTCACGGCGCATCAAGCTGGCTCCAGTGAAGGGAAGCTGCTGCATTCCAGTGGGAATTGGGCTCATGGCGCCAACGCCGGTACCGATTCCGGAAAACATACGTCCGAATTCGCTCTTGATACCAGGTTCGCCTGTTGGGCCGGCCAGCTGGGGTTGAGCACCCTGGACAGCCTGGGGCAAAGGCGAAATGCGGCCCTTGCGGTTTATCTCCTGAATGCCCAACAAGTTCCGCTGATGCCCAGGGGGGGCCAGTTCTTCCATATGACGACTCCTCGGGGAACCGTACAACGAGCCCGTACCCACACCACTATAGGCGACTGACGGAGGGGGCACAGGCTGGTCTTCTCTGCTACGAGGGGGGAGCTGCTGGTGTTGCATATAATATGGGTGCTGGTGTTGCTGCTGCTGCTGTTGTTGCCGCTGCTCCATATGCATCATATTCATCCTTTGTCGGTCCGGAGACTCAAACTGCATAGGACCCGGGCCATGAGCTGCCATGGAGTGTTGCTGATGGGGCGGGAGCGACGACGGAGGATACCGATCCGGCGGCGGACCCGTAGCATACGACGGGTGGCCATTGTACGGGGGCGCAGTGGTCACCGGATGCTCGTGCGGATGCCTGGCCATGTGTCCGGGCTGATCGTAAGGGCCTCGTGGTTGTTCAAAGCTCGGCCTATGCCAATGACCTTGCTCTCGTGGATCAGGAGGTCGACCAAACTGAGGAGGGGCTCTCTGATGCTCCATCTGGCGAGCATACTCGGCTTGTTGCATCGGGTGTGGCCGTCCAGCGTCACTCCCCGACATGGTCCTCTCGCGGCGCTCCCTTTCACGCATCTCCTGGAATTCTCTTTCCTGGCGCTCCCTCTCTTGTCGTTCCCTTTCCGTCATGAACCGCTGTTCCTCGTAGTTGGGCACTCGAATGGGACGCTCGGGGTTGTATTCTTCGACTGCTCTCCTGTCCTCCCTATGCCCATACATGTCGCTTGGCGGTGGTCTACCCATTTCCATGGGACGTGGCGGAGGAGCGTTCGGGAAGGATTTGGGCTGACTGTTGGGCCGCGGCGGCACCCCGGTCCCAGCCATACGTGCCTGCTCCCTTGCTTGTTCTGCAGCAGTTAGCGGCGGTCCCCTATTGCTATAGACCTGCGGTGTACCATAACGCTGCACCTCCGGGGTGTAGCCACCCGAAGGCGACGCAGCGATGCCCGTCCTAGGGTCCCTGGGATCTCCTCTAGGATCTCGTGGGTCTCTAGGATCGCGCAGATCTCGAGGATCACGCGGGTCTCGAGGGTCGCGGCCATCAAACAGTCTATGACGGTCGGGTGTTTGTGGCCGGCGGAAGCCAAAGTCGGGGCCTGGACCGCCCATCGTGTGCATTCGGGGGGATGCATGCATGGGTTGATTATACGGCGGACCTGACACACCCGAGGGGGGCCCAGGCGGGTATGGCCCAGCAGGAACGCCGGGATCGCGAGCTGGGGGAGGGCCGCCGAGCATAGAGGAGATGGACATGCTGCTACCGGAGCCGGTCCTTGGAAGAGTCTCTAGAGCAGGGAGTTGGCGGTCCCTAGGAAACGCGTTTGGTGGCCCGATCGCGACCGGAGGAGCTCGAGGAGGCGGGATGCCATAGGATCCACCCATTTGGTGCGCATTCGGCGGCGGGCCTTGTTGAGAAGGGTGTGGCGGCTGCGTTGGCTGTTGCTGCTGTTGATGAGGACCCGGATGTTGTTGCAAGTGCTGCTGGGGATGTTGTTGCGGATGCGCTTGCGGCGGCGGTTGTTGAAGCTGCTGCTGGTGCGATTGCGGCGGGGGACCCTGAGGAGGCGGCCCCTGCTGGGGAGGCGATGTGGGCGGCGGCATCGCGCGATTAACGGGGCCGGGCCCTGATGTAATCGAAGAAGCGCTCGGGTGTCGCGAATGCGCCGGGGGCATCATCGGGCCGGATTCGTGTCGCAAATGCCGGGGCGGACCAGCGTAGTACTGGATCGGATCGGAGTGTTTGCGCGTGTGCAGATCCGCATGAAAAGTCGAATGTGAGGGGTGGGCAGAGGGCGAATAGTGCTGCGACTGCGGCGGAGGTGGTTGCTGATGCGCTGGTTGCGGCGGGGAACGATGCGATGGTGGTTGATGCTGCTGGTGCTGCTGCTGATGATGATGAGGATGAGGATGTTGCGCGTGTGGTTGAAGTGGCGGCTGCGGTGGTGGCTGCGATGACGCGGGCGGGAATGGTGGGCGACCAAAGGCGGTGGTGGTGTTCGTGTTTTGGGCAGAACCTGGAGCAGCGTTCCCGTTCCGTGAAAACGGGAGCTGTGGCGGCGGCTGCTGCTGCTGGTGTCTTGGATCCATCGTGTTGAAAAAGTGGAATGCTTGCTGGGAAAAAGGGCGGAGACGGCGGACGGACGCTCGGTTACAGGTACCCGCGGATCTCCAGTTTTAAAAAAAAGTCGAGAAGTGGAAATAAAAAAAAAACAATGACGACTTTTTTTTTTTTTTCAAGTCCCTGCGCCTAGACCACCTCACGATCCTTGACTAGGGCTGCACAGCGGCTGGACACCGACAAGGTGAAGAGAGCACAGAGTCCAACCTGGCAATCTGAAGAGCCTCAACACAACTTGACTGGCGGACGAAGACTCGGGAGTCTCCTGTCTTCACTTTTTCGAGACGCCTTAGTTGGACTGATGGAAGGTGGATGGATGGAGCTGACAAGTTGCTAACCTGGCTGGGACCTGGAGTTGACCTGTGACCCTGTGACGGCGCGCTCAGACGAGTGACGGGGATGCCACTTGAAGAAAACGCGGTTTGATGGGAGGATCGGGCAGTCGGGACCCCGACTCTGTCAACTGACTTGGCGGCACTGAGTAGTAGTAGCAACAACCAACAACTGACGGCCTTGAAAGAGACGGGAGGTTGTCAAGATGTGGTGATGATGTGTGCCAAACGAGGGAAAAGAGCACAAGGGCAGGAAGAAGAACGGGAGTTGTTGGTTTGTTGCAAGGAAGGTGTGCCACGGCAGGCCAGGTTCGAATGATGGAAGTGATGAGTGGATGGACAGATCGATGCGCCCGCCGTCTCAGCTTGGTTGGGGGAAAAGCATAAATTTTGGTGTGTGGTGCCTGCAGTGCCTGTGCTGTGTGGTGTTGTGTGGTGTGCTTGGCCCTGTGCCTTCTCTGGAGAGATGGAAAGCGGGTGCGTCAGGTCGTGCGCAGTCGTGCGTGTACCCTGTAGTGCGCCCAGAAGTGCGTCGTGCCCCAGTCACCCACCCCGGCTTCACAAGCTCACCAACTGCACGACTGGAACGGTCACCCCTGGACGTTGCCCACGGCCTGGTCCCGCCGCCCAGGCTAAGTTATTCTGGGGAAAGGTTGGTCGGAGCAAGCTGCGTGACCGCCCGACGAACCTGCATTCGGTTTTTTATGCCACTCGTTGTTTTTTGTTGTGTTTTTTTCTCTAACAACCGTCCAACCCCAGCGCCTCTTTTTACTTCAAGTTCTTGTTCGTCTTCCGCCTTTCGCTTCGGTTCGTTGGAGACAACAAAGGCACAGTTGGCTCAGTGTGCGCCAGTCCCCCAGCCGTCTTTAAATACTGTTACAACTTGGAACGAAGAGACTGGACCGGTGGTGACAAGGAGACAACAACAAACAGCAAGTGGTCTGAGCTTTATCTGTACAATGGGATGAAAGCCAGTTGCAGTGTTATTGGATAGTCACACATCCGGAGTTGAGAAGCAGATGACCGGAAAGGAAGGCGGACAGCGAATTCGCGAAATTCAAGAGGTCGAGAGCGAAAAAAGAAGACGAAAATTCTGAACAGAAAAAAGGAAAGCAGCCGAAGTACTCCGTACCACGGTAGCCAAAACAGGGATTTGGGGCGGACGCTAGCGGTTGCGGTGGGTGTGTTTGACAACCGGGGCAGCGGGGATGACAGGGATCATTTCTGTCATTGGATGAATTCTTTTCACAGGTGATGATGTGGCTTGAGCGCCTTTCCCGGAGTTCAGGGTCTCTTTTTTTTCACATTTCAGTTCGTGAAGATGATGAAAGCTCTTATCAAGATTTCATCAGCGGTTAGCTATTGTGTTTGTATGTGAGCTTCAGATCAAAAGTCGGATCAAAGACTGACTCCAGATCAGACGGAAAAACAGGTGGGTCGGATGAAAATTGGAACCCCCAATGCCAACCCCAAAAACGACGTCGCAACCGAAAGGCGGCATTGACAAGAAAAAACCATGTCGATCCTGTCACGACAATCAGGGCAGGCACGGCACAAGAAGCGGCCAACCACACCAAACCAAACACGGCAAGGCACCACTCGCCAGGGCCCCAGGGGACCCGCTCCATCATCATATCGTCCACTTTCTTCTCAGGGGAAGAGCGCCTCCTCCAACAGAACAATGAGGGGTAGAAACTCTCGACTGTCGAGGAATGCGGGCAGGTGCGGGCAACAAAGCAGCGAGACCCGAAGGAGGAGTCGTTGGGCCGTCAAATGCAACCTCCCACTTTCCATCCGTTCTGATCCAGATCTTGTCCCAATTCAGACGGATCTTTCGACTGTCGAGTCGAGTCATTCTTCCCTTGCTACAATCAACCCTCGCTTTTTGCGCCACGAAATCGACAAACACCGTCAACCCCCATCGTCCCATGCTCCCGTGATGCCTTCTCGGCCCTTGCCTTGTATCATATTATCATCCCGTTACCTCTCGGGACTTGGCTGAGAACCACAGCCCCGAATGCCCCGAATGCCCCGAATGCTCCCGCGATGTGATCCGTCACGGCCATGCCGCTGCAGTGCTCTGAGGCACAGATACTCTACCATATGGCATTTGACCGCGCACAGTCGGATGCTACGGAAGAGGATGACCATGCCACGATCCCACAGGCTCGGAACCTTACCGACCGATATCTTATCAGCCGCCTGCTACTAAACCTCAGACACGAATCACACGAATCACGTTGACCAGGTAAACTGTTTCGGAACTCTCTGTCATCTGGAATGCTTCCATTTGCTAACAAACACTTTTTCTCGTCGCAGCTAAGACGGACTTTCCCCCGTTTCCCTCCCTCCCGGAACCTGTGGGGACGGCACGCCAGGCACAGCAACCCCATTTCATCCCTACCGTCTTCGTACCACATCGGGCATATACCAGTTCAACATCGGCCTCGGTGACGAACCAACAAAAAAGAGACGAGCGGAAACTCGATTGATAAGTGCCCGATTTAACGGGATGGAAGCTATCAAGCCTAGGCGTGGAAGATACCGACAAGCTTCGGTGCCGAGACTGAGGACTGAGGACTCGAGACATTAAGTGGCCGTTTGCTCAGCTTTTATCACCTTGGAACGTGCGGAGGAGTGTGATAAGGTAGGGCAAGATGAACAACGTGAAGGTAAGGCTTGGTGATGTAGGAAACATGAGGTAGGTTGCATAGGTTCATGTCTGCCCTGCGCCCTGTTACACAACCCACACCTTGGAAGAGTGTTTGAGGAGCATAGTGAACCTTCATCCACCTGGAAGGAGAAAAGGCCATGTTGTCTTCCAAGTTTTTGAACTTCGAGTGCCTTGACCAAATCGGGGAAAATATACTCAGGCTGTAGCAGGGACGACATGAAGCAACAGTGCATATGTTGACAACAGCGTACGCACAAAGCCCGCTGCAAGGCAATGCATCCCCATTCCGTTGCTCATGCAGTTGACCAACTCGCATCTTGCGGGAAGCCTGCATAGATAGATACGGCAGACATCGACATTGGCATGCTCAGAAAATCTGATGCATATTACACGCAGGTTGATATGATCATAAACTTGGGACCATGTATGTCTCTCTTCAAAAATCCACGACCGTAACTTCACAAATCCACGATAGTAAACCGGCCAAGCAATTCGTTCCTTTGAAACACGGCTTAATCAGTCGCTTTTTAATCTGGCAATCTTCTCCGGGTGGCAATATCGCGAGGTTGGACCCATTGAAAAGGCTAGCGAGAGTTAAGAATGTTACACGCTCTCTTCAAGTCTAAGCCACATTAGTACAATGTGCTCCAGGCAGATGTTGGTCTACTGCAGCAGCAGCAGCAGCAGCAGCAGCGCAGCAAAGACATCACCTTAAACTTGGAAGCTATGCTATGCAGGCGACAGAATGCCAAAATCCTCAGCCTGTCAAACCTGTAAACCGGGTTCTTTCTTTACCTACAGTCTGCACTCTGCACTCTGGACTTGACCTGCTCACCTGCTTACATGCTACATTTGCTTCTCTGTAAAGTTGAACAACGCCCTGTAAACAGCTCTATGTAAAACAAGGCTATTCCCATTCCCACCCGCATACCGGCATCGGATCTGGGTTGCTTCACTCACGCTGGCCTGGCTGCAAAGACCTGGTACCCTGGCACCGTCCATTGCACAAACCATCACTCCCGTCCCCTGCTCCCCAACTCTGTTCGTTGCGTCCGTACAGGAGGTTTACACCCTGACCAAACCCTGACACCCCAAGACATCATGATCCATCCTCTCCTCGCGAGAACAATTGACACCCAAAACAACTTCCCCTCGCAAGGCAACTGAAGTCCTTGACAACTTTAGTGAAACATGAAGAGTGAAAAAATCCCATCTTTCAGCAATCAAATCCCGTTTGGGTTTTGGATAGTGTCTTATGCTGTGATACACGAATTAAGGTATGCTTATTTCGTTCATCCGGGAAGCTTGTCAGTAACGCGCCTAGACAGGGAAATTCAACATCCACCAATGAAGACCAAGCTTGACCAGGTTAGACTGGGTAGATTTGCTGTTCCTTCCAGCTATGAAGATCATCCATTGTGGTCGAAGTTCAAATTGAAGTCCTGAAAAGATGTAAACGGGAGGCCCCACTACGGGAAATCTGACCAATCAACTAACACGGTTTTGGCTCCGTCGCCGACTTCCTCATGAGGACATGAGAGTTCACGGACAGCACCACCTCAGGAGACGGACAACCGACCAAAACACAAGAAATTGGTGGGATCTCTCAAGTTGATCACAGTTTCACGTAGCCAAAGTCTCGGTATGGAATCATTAACGTAGGGATTCAAGGTCATTAGGTATTACAGTTCACTAACAATGAACAAAATATCCTATGTAGGTAGGTACTACCACTGCATTAACCCCCATCACTCATCACATTCGTATCCTCATCAATACCTCATCATTACACCCCCTCTTCAACACCGACCCATTTAAGCGTTCTTCACACCCGGCGCCGCAAGCGCCAACAACCTCTCAAACTTGGGCGTTCCCAACCCGGTAACGGGATCCCACCCCTCCGTAGCATTCCACTTAGCACTCCCACCCTCATCAGCCGCAAACTCCGGTCTGCCCTGGCAGCCCGTACCCGCACCATCAACAATATCGGTAAAAGCCGAAGGAGCAGCATAAAGCAAGGGGTTAATGAATCCCAAGCTCGGCAAGCCATGGCTCTTGCGGGCAGCATTGAGCAGAGCAACGACACCAGCGAACGCGGGCGCGGAAGCAGAGGTACCAGAAACGCCGGCAAGACGACCGCCGATGTACACAGCGTACTTATACGCCTGCGCGCTCACGTCGGGGAAGCCACGGCCTTGTTGGTCGAAGAACTTGCTGTACGTGTTACCGATCTTGCCGAGGTACTTCTTGACGGCAAGCTCCTGGTACAAGGGGCGCTTGTGGTACATGGAGAATCCTCCCGAAGAGAAAGAAACGGCCTTTTCGGGGGCAGTCTGGTAGGTTCCTCCGACCGAGGTAACCCACGGGCAGGCGCCGGGGAAGGTGGGCTCGAAGTAAGTGCTGTTGGTGCCGTCGTTGCGGATGCAGGCGTCGCCGGGGCCGGAGTCGCCACTCGAAAAAATGACGGACACGCCGCGCGCGCCGAGCTGGCCGATCATCGAGCACACCTTTTCGGCGTACTCGCGCGGGACGGATTGCTCTTCTTCGCCGTACGAGGTGGAGAGGGTCTGGGGGAGCTCCGAGTTCTTGAGGGACAAAAGGTATTGGAAGAAGTCGAGGTAAGGCTCGTTGGAGATCTCGGGGCCGGGCTGGTTGGCTGTGGGGACGAGAGGACCGCGCCCGCCGATGGAGTACTCACGGATCGGGATGGGGTTGGAGACGGCGAGGATGTATTGGAGGTCGAGGTTGGCCTCGACTGTGGGGGAGGGGGTTAGTGTTCTGTTGCGAGGTAACTGCGGGAAGAGGGGGTGAAAGCTTACCTCCGATCTGATCAGGAGACTGATCGTGGAGACCACCCTTGACGAGCTTGACGGTGTAGTTGCGGTCAGCGGCCTCGGGGACGAAAGCCTTGGCGAACGAGGTGAAGTCCGCATAGTTGGAGTACTGCTCGAGGTACGAGGCGAAAGCGACAGTGTTCTTGTCAGAGGCAGAGGGCTTGTACTTGATGTTGTACAGGGAGCGGATCTCGTCGGGGTAGATGCAGCCGGTGCAAGTGGGGTGGCCCTCATCAGCGGCAACCTTGACGTTGGCGACACCCTGGGTCTCGGGCTCCTCGTAGATCTCGAAGATGGTGGAGGCCTTGGCGGCGAGCTTGCCGAAGCGGGTGGTGGGCTGGATCATGTCGACGTGGACGTCCAGCTCATCGGGAACGCTGTACTGGAGAGTGCGGAGCTTGGGGCCGGTCTTGTCGCCATCCTGCTGGTACCAGGCGAAGGTGGTGTTGAGCAGGTTGTTGGCCTTGGCGACCGAGGTGGTGAAGGAGACCCAGTCGTTGTCGACCTTGCCCTTGATGCCGTTGCGGTTGAGCCACGAGGTGACGGCATCCGTGGTCTCGTCCGAGGGGGCGACCAGAGAGCGAACCTCCTCGCTGCTCAGGTGCATGCCATACTGAGGGTGGTTGGGGGTAGACACGCGGAGGATGGCCGCCTCAAGAGCATCGGACTGGTGGGCGGGGAGGGCGATCTTGAGCGAGACGCTCTCGTCGGCCGAGGCGGCGCGAACCTTCTTCCAGCCCGAGGGGACGGAAGGGAGGCTGCTCTTGACATGGGCAGAGGCGCCCGCGGCGAGGAGGAGGACGGACCAAAGCATGATGGTGATGGTCGACTAGGGCCTGGTCTAGTTGGACTGAGGTGCGACTAGAAGGAGGGGGGAAAAGGAAGAGAGGGGGAGGATGGGAATGTTATATACTTGGAGCTACATTTTATTATGTGACCCGTGGATGTGTGGTGGTGGCGATGTGTGTGTCCACGCAACTCCCACGCTCTTGCAGAAGGCCACGGTATTTTTTTGGAGTGGCAGCCACAACGGACGGACCACTGGTAGTAGGCCGTACAGAAAAAGCGGTAGAGACAGTCTTAGGTCTGTGATAAGGGAACGCGTTGAGCTCCTCCCTTATTGGGTTAACGTGCTCCCTGCACATAATTGAACCTAGCAGTATGGAAAACCGGTTCGGAAGGAATTCGTAGCTCAACGTGTTTCCGGGCGGTGGATGGACAATTGGGAAGGGCAAGCTGGCAAGGTAACGTCAGGAACCAAACAGAGTGACAGCCAGGAAAAGGCGTGTTTGCTCCACACTTGGTAGTCACTGACGACGATCGGAATGGGCTCCCCCCCAGTCCCATTAACTGGATGTGGTTACTTGGGGCGGCCCATTGGCGAATAAGGGCAGGTCGATAGGTCGTCGCTCAGGCCAAAAGATCATCGCGACCATCGCGAAGGGCAGTTGCCTACGGAGTTCTGTCAGCAATTGCGGATTGTTGGATGCTGGTCGATGCTAGTCGATGCGGATCTGTTGATGGAAGAGGAAGGTCGACGGCGTCCGGCAAGACCACGGGCCGGGAGAGGTGTCATTGGCCAATCGCACTAAGGTAGGTACAGGGAAAACTGTCACCGTACATATGCCCACGCGCCATACGAGATCATCTCTTATGCAGAGTGCTAGTACAGAGTGCAAAGTTACAGTTTATGCAACAGAACAATGCTACCGTTGGGCTGGCGGAAGGCTGGTGTATTTTCTGCGGTCAGTGCCAGAAGATGAAGGTGGTAGTCATATGGGATGCTGTTGGTTCGTTGTTGCTGCTGGTCGTAATTTCATTTTGTTGACAAAGTTTGTGGTCCGTCATCTCATCCATGGCAAGATAGGTGAAACGGTTCAAGTTGTACGCCGTTGGCGTTTGCAACATTGTCCTTCCTGATGTTGACAGTGGTGGTGCTGATGAGCTCACGATGGCCTTCATCGCATCGACTCACTGCCACTGGTGTGCCTCGGCATCTGCTTGGCAAAGCTTAACCAGACGGAACAATCCCCATCGCAGCTTACCATTTCAGCGGGGACTATTGAATCTGACATTTTCCTTCTCGAAGAACATGAATGTCGATCTGAGATGTGCATATTTAGCCATTGTCGCGCGCGTTTTGGGGATTGAAGTCTTGTTGGTGTTTGCTCTTGATGACTGACAGAGGAAGATCTTCATACGTTCTTAACAATATTTTGTACGGCATGCCTCCCATACGTGCCGGCGCGTGATGGATGACATGCCAACGCTGACCACGGTCCCCACTTTGGTGATGGTTGACCTTCCTCGTTGGGACATGGTTCTCCGCCATCTCTTTTTCCAAGGTCCTCTTTTTCGATTCTCACGATTGGGCTCTTTTGCAAAATCGAATCGTCATGGTCGATGGCGCAAGAGACTATCGTATGGAAAGGCGGAATTGCCCGACCGATGCGGTGCCGAGGGTTCAAAGAGGGAGGACGGAAACGATTACGGATGAAGAAGGAAGGGAGAAAAGAACGGAGTCGGCATCCGTATCTAGATGAAACCGCCATCACCCAAAGTTGTTATTGTCCTTCGTTTATAAATTGCTTCCTCGCCCCTTCCACTTTGCCTCCTCCTCACTCCGAGCTGAGTAACGACCATACTTTACTTGTTGACGGTAACGGTCTCTTGGGTGGTGCGGTTGGCTGCTTGGCTGCTTGCCTTCTTGCTTGGCGGTCAGGGTTCGGTGGCTGCTGTGCCGCGAGAATCGCAAACTCTAAACATCAAGAAAATGTTTGTTTTGTCCAGCTGAGCTTATTTTCAACTGGTTGACGAAACCGATGCGATTTCGGTTCCAAGGTCCGGAGAGTTATTTTTGTGCTCCTCGACCGTCGACGGGGAGGGATGCCCTCCGGGCCGTTCGGCGGTGTTTTCTAGGGGACCAGGCCCACCCACAGTGGACCATGGCTGCAAACGGTCCGGCACGCGACCGGATCTTCGGCAGCGGCCTGAATCTCGCTTCCCTCCGGATCGCGGTCGTCTCTCCGATCACAGCGGGGTCACAACGGGCCGTGACGACTCAAGTAAAGTCCACCGCCGTCTCCGGGCCCTGGCAGCCTTCACCGTCCCACGGACGGACTGATGTCCGCAGTGGAGTCGGACCCATTAGCCCTGGATGCGCACGGCTGAGAATGGGACAAGACAATCTTGCGACGAAAAAAGGACCGAGGCACAGGGCCGGGAAATGCCTGTCAGCCCCATCAGCACGCCGCAGGGACTTCCCTGGATCATCTAGATGTTCTTGACAGGCACAGAACCAGCAGCAGAAATCAGACACTGTCGGCAGGCACGAAACAACGCCGGCAGCCGAAAGGAAGCTCACGAGAGACTGGTTCATGTGAGGACGCGGGTTGGGCCTGTACGATGTCAGGGAGATGAAGATAATCAGCTCGATAATTAGTGGTTCATCTTGCTCGCTCTCAATGACCCTCACTGACGACCGCGGGTGCGAGACTGCGAGATTGGGGAGATTGAGGCCGGTCCAGGGATGGGAGGGTACACACAGGTACCTTAGGCAAGTGGCCATCCATTGGTGGCGTCTGATTGGCGTGGTGCCTTGTGGTCTGTGTGCCACAGCAGTTCTATCGTGACCTTTAACCACAACCGTTGCTACCGCCAGCCGAACCGCCGTCATGCCGCCCGTTGATGGTTGATGGTTGATGGCTGGTGGTAGGTGGTGGTGATACTTGCTTGGTCTTGGTTTCTTTGTCCCACGTTGGACAAGCCAACTTACCTGCAGCAGGAATAAGATAGGCATGTGCTCACTTGCAGATGGAACTGATAGGGCCATGATAGGTACAGAGTCAGGTCCTAGACTAGGTTGTCAGTGGTGGAAACTTGGTAACACTCCTCCTCTAGTGTTCATCTCCCTCTGGGCTCTGGGATTTCAAGATCTCGGGACGTGTAATCCGTCCTCTGCCTGCTGCCTGCTGTTGCTGACCTGGTTGACCGTTGATCGCGACGGGTATTTCACCGGATGTTTACCTGGCTCACACCAACAACCAAACTTTCAAAAACCAGGGAGGATGAAAGATGGGGGGAAAGAGACCGAAGTGGTCCGTGCACAGTCACCCCCAAGACAAACCAATGGACCAACACCGCTCCCAGTCTCCGGTGAGGCACTGAGGAGGGGAGTTGAAAAAGGGATGATATGTACAATCTTTCGAGCTTATCCCCAAGAAGGGTGAGAAGAGATTAGAAAAGCCGACAGTTAATCTGCTACCCGAACCCTTTTTTTACCGGCTGTCATGGTGCTGTTATTTTCGGTTCCTTTAACATTCTTGGCGACTTGGCTCACCCCTGAGACGGTATCAAGGTAGGTTGTATTTACGCTTTCGTTGGTATGTAAAGTACAGCATCGGATCCGAACAACACCACAGCTTCATCGTCAGAGGGAATGCAGCATCGTGAGAGAGGAAAAAGGGTTCCGGGTCCAGTTTTAAAGAGGAGGAAAGAAAAAGAGGAAGATCCTTGATGAGGCACCTTGATCTGGAACCCCCAATTTCTGCGAAACCCGGGACCAGCACTCTATATTTTTAAATTTGGCTCTCCACCCGCTGCATCCACTCGTCTCGTCGGGTCTTGGACCCTAGGTCAACTCCAAATTGTCTATCAATTTGGTACATTTTGTACGCATCTGGCAGTGTTGTAGAGTCGTGCCGGGGCGGGTTCCGGCAGTCGCTAGCACGATGGACACGATGTAATGGAATTAAACTTGGTTTCGGTGTTTTACCTCCTGTGTGTTGCTTGCCGGGGCCGTCATGTCAGAATTGCGGACTGTTGTCTTGATGGACTGTTTTGACTGTGTGTCTGTGTCTTGGGATAGGGAGAGTCTTGTCTTGAGTCCGTCCTTGACTCCATCTTGGAATTCGATTGTTTTCTTGCATCTCTTCACCCCTTAACATTTTCTACACCTCTTGGCCATTTCGATTTCTCCTCCTCAGTCCTCCGGGGTCTGATCCGACTTCTCTTTGTCCTTCTTTCTTTTCTTTCTATTCTTTCCGTCCGGTCCTCCTCCCTCGTTCCATTGTTTGCGCTCTGCCGTGTCCGGGGGTCTAGATCAACCTCTCTCCGGTCGAGGAACGTAACCATACCGGAGCGGTACCTCTACCTTTCTCCAACCACATTCGCTCACCACCACTCACACGTCCCGTCACTCGTTATCCTATCCTCTTTTTTCTTTTTGGTCCTTTACAATTCCGAGATACCGCACCTCACCGCACAACAATCGATAACCTAACGCAGTACGTCCTCACTCTTGGTCGTACACTGTATACCGCCCAGCAGGTACCATCATCAACGTCGTCGTCTAACTCGCTCCAGAGGTGCAGCAACTCCCCAGTGTTGTGCAGTGCCTAGAGCCCCTAAAGCACTCCAAGCAAGCAAAGACCCCACATTTATTACATCCCACTTTCCAGCAACTTGGTCTCGTTTGCGCTGCTTTTCTCGATATCGACGCCGCCATTCGCTTCCAGCTTTCAAGGCCCCTACTTCGTGCCTTATCACAGAAAGTCGGAGACCCTGTTTTGACCTCCTCAGCTGAAATCGAGGAGTCGCGTGGGAATTTGCAACTTCCAGCCCGACAGGGTGAATTGCCAACTCCACAGCTGCATTGAGAACCCCTTAACCTAAGCTCTAGTATAAACTAGACAGACTCCCCCTCTCTTGGTTCCAGGTCATCATCACCAGACTGAGGTGCCCGCTGGATGCTGCTGTTGTCCCTCACGAATTGAAGGGAAAAAAGAGGCATGCCACCAAGTCTGACCTACCACATGACTGCCACCTGACCTATTGCGTCCCCTCTCTCCGGGTCAACCGACATCGACTGCATCACAATAGGGAATAAAAAGCAAAAAAACACATCGCCAATACCAATTGGAACACCGACATGGCCGTCAACTACAGCGCCGTGGGCCAAGGCGATGACGACATCCAAGACTTGTTGGGCTATCACGATGTAGATGGGACGAGTAAACACGTCCAACAAGGCCCAACATCAACACTAGAAAATATTCCGACTACAACAACTACTCCGAGTGTCGAGGTCCAGCAGGTATTATCTCCAGCGCAGTCTCCCAGGTCTCCAGCCTTGTCCCACTCCACCGCCACCGTCAGCACGGCGACGCCAGTAACCATGGCCACGACACCGTCCCCGTCCGCCTTTTTGTCACTGGCCGATCAGACCTTTGCTCCGCTTGACGACAAGACAGTTCCTGGCGATCACGATGGAAATCATGGAAATCAACAACTGGCCCTGGAGAGGGATCCTCCAACCCGGCTGTTGAGCCCTGCGGGAATCGTTAGGCGCGCCAGCAGCACGAGCAGCATCAGATCGGCCGGCTCCAGCGCTAGCAATACTCCGTTAACCGCTGGGGCTGGAGCTCAGGCCCTCCTGCCACCCCCAGGCGCACCTGCCATCCCGGCACTCGCAGAGTTGGCAGCACGCGGCGCAACCACGGTCAGCTACATGGTCCAATCTTACGAGGCGCTACGAGCGGCCAGGATTGCCGCCGGATACGATCTGGTGCAGGTGTCGTCCAAGGCGAGTGGAGGTCCAGGTGGGAGTCAGCTGGGCGCATCACCATCACCGTCGCCGTCGCCGTCGCCATCGGGATCCCGATCGTCGTCCATTGTCCAAATCCCCAATCAACAAGATAACAACACCGATAACACGCGATCGACAGCAGCGACAGTTGGAGACAACAGGGAGGATAAAGTTGGCTACGAAAACTCCGGTCACGACGGGGCTGCAGCTAACGACCAATACGACATTAACGATCCCAGTCCCGATACCGAGCGTAACCAACTTCAGCCTGTGCCGCAACCCACAGCCGCCGTCACGACAGGGGATCATTCCTTTTCACGATCAACCGACAACCAACACGACCTTTCTACCCCTTTAAACAACTTTTCGCTGCCTCCGCCTACAACAACAACAACAACAACAACAACAACAACAACAACAACAACAACAACAACAACCGCCGTTGCCAACACGACCGTTGTCCGACCAACGCCAGAGAGCCCAAAGAGCCCCAAAACACAGCGATCGCGCAGCTCGACAGTAGCGCTTCAGCAGACCCCGCCGCCGAGAACATCCTCGACCGCCAGCATCCCCCTGAGCCATCCTACACCAGACACTAGCAAGCGATCACGATCAGGTGCTTACGTTGGTAATATCGCTGCTCTCGAGGCCACCGCCGAACGATTTTCTTTGACCAGTTCAATTGAAGAGGCCATCCGAAACGAACACAACGAGCTTAAGCGCAGTGACAGTCGCCGATCGGCTATCCTACAAGCGAACAGCCCGAAGAACAAGTCGCCGAAATCAGACACCGGATCGTCCCCCAATCGACCGCGAGTATCGACGAGCAGGACCAATTCCATTCGGGCATTGAACTCTGCGGCGCGCTTGGGAGGCTACTCGCCTGGAGGTTATGTTATGACGCCCAACCACTCTTTGTCGGGCCGCGCTCGCTCCGGAAGCAAGTCGGGGTCCATTGGAGAGTTGTCGCCCAAGTCTCCTCCAGTTGAGACTTCAAACGCCCAAAATCCCGAGTTCATCGAAGCCGGTACTGGAGAAGAGTTCCCATTTGCCCGCCATGGGCCGGGAAAGAGTTCGGTCAGGGAGGCTTCAAGGAGACTCTCTCTTGCACAGATCGCCGAGTTGGACCACCCAATAACGATTACCCAGGATGCTATCGACGAGGCAGATCGTGCTGCGGCCACTGGGGCGGCCCTTGATGACGACGAAGCCATCGCAGCCCGTGCCCATCAGCAAATCGAGCCGCAGTATGCAGATGAGATGGATGACGTGGACCTCAATGGACCAGAAGACCCAGCGCGACAGCCAATGCTCGGCCATGGATTCTTCGACCAGCCAACTCCCCGGTTACAACTTCACCAACCCGTCGATTACCAGCCCTACGAGGATCATCATGCTCATCAGCAATATGACGGCAGGCCACTGACCTCCGAGTCCCGCAACACCTTCCAACAAGCACACGATGCATTTGGTGATTTCGATGGCGTCCACTGCGATCCAGATGTAGATAGCTTTGCGGGGCTCCCGCAGCCGGCACAACCGGCTCCTCAGCCAAGGAGGCGTCGCGAGACATTGCAACCACGACCAAAGTCTTACTTTGACCCTTCCACCGGCCACGAGATGCTCTACTACCCAGCGCCAGTTCCCGCGATGCTCAACCTTCCGCCCAAACTGGCCAAGAACCCCAAGGCTGGTGCCCGGAACATGCGTCGGTCTCAGGTCCTGAGCGTCATGCAGCAGTCAGTTTATGGCGGAAGCCGAGACAACCTGCCAATGATGGCAGGCGGTGCGGGTGACGCACCACCTCAGCTTCCCCAAATTGATGGCTTGCCGTATGCGGACGGACCGGCTGAGACAGGCGCATTCCCGGCGCAGCCAGAGCGGGAAATTCGCCGACCACAACGGTTGACCGAGGCTGACAGGCGCAAGTCGCGTGCCACGATGCTCAATGGTCTGCCACCGCAGCTCCGGGCCAGTGCCTTTTTCGACTTGCCGTCGTCTACTACGCCTCACATAAAGCTGAAGGATGGGTCTGCCACGGCGACCTTGGAAACCATTCTGGATGCCTCAGCTACAGCACCCGTCAGCGCGTTTACGGATCACGCCTTCGCTGGAAAGTTGGGCCCCGAGGTGTATGGTGTTGAGAGCAAGAAGATCAAGAAGTCGGTTACCGCTGATGAGATTCCCACGGCTCCCGCCAAGACTCGCAAGAAGCTGGTCAAGAGGAACTCGAGCAGTAACCTACTTGACGTCAAGGCCAACAAGGATAGTGATGAGGATGAG
This sequence comes from Neurospora terricola FGSC 1889, assembly GCA_009805285.1. Classification (NCBI taxonomy): domain Eukaryota; kingdom Fungi; phylum Ascomycota; class Sordariomycetes; order Sordariales; family Sordariaceae; genus Neurospora; species Neurospora terricola. The sequence continues at coordinate 128,168 of RANZ01000005.1, read as the reverse complement.
GGATGGACGAGCGTTGGTCTTGACGCCGATGAGCCCGGGCCAAGCAGACGGCGATCTCCCCAGATGGGCCAGCACACACCGAACCCCCAGGAGGAGGAAGAGGAGGAGGAACTTGTTGATGGGGAGCCAGTGTTCAACGGCCCACCAACAACACTCCTCGCCGAGTTGCAGATGCGCAAGCAAAAGGACAAGATGATGATGCGTCCCGCAGCAGCCATCAACCCCCACGGTTTGCATGCCACTTTGCTCGAGCTCAATGCCGTGGCTGAGATGGAACGCAAGCAACGTATTAACAAGCGCGTTAACCTTGCTTGGGAAGATCCTACCCAGAACCCTACACCCGAGTCTGACGATGAAGACGTCCCTCTTGGCATGCTGTACGCGGCCAAGGCCGTGGGCGCCAAAGATCCTCACTCTACCGACATTGCCGTCCTCATGAGCGAGGTTAACCGCCCTCTCGGCTTGATGGAGCGTCGTGAACTGGAAGAGAACGAGCCGCTCAGTCAACGCCGCAACAGGCTCAAGGGCAGCGAAGGCCAACCGTCCATGTCTCTGAACCAGATGCAAAAGCGCATGTCCCACATGACACTGACTCCCCTCGGAGGTCCCAACGCCCTCGGCAACCGCTCACAATCCAGACTGACCCTGCCTTTGCAGCGCGGTTCGGCAGGCGGTTCCGGACCAGCCTCCGTGGCAGGAGGTCTCGAAGCAGAAGGCAGCGACGCCGAAGGCGAAGGCGAAACCCTCGCGGCTCGCAAGGCCCGCCTAGCAGCCGAGAACCCTCTCCCCCGCGCTCGCCCCGTCAGCGCCGGCTTCTCCTCCGAGTTGCTCAGCGAGCTCGGCTTCGACGCCAAAGAAGAGAACCGGCCGACCTCCTCATCCAAAGACTCCAAGGGCAAAGGGCCAGCCTCCGGCGTCCCCGAAGAAGAAGAAACCCTCGGCCAGCGCCGCAGGCGCCTACAAGCCGAGCGCGAGGCTCGCGAGCGGGAAATGGCCGCCGGCGCTCTCCCCGGTGCTACTACTCAACCCGCCATGCTCGCGGCTCCTCCCCAACTGCGTGACCGCCGTGACTCCGCGACCTTGATCCCCTTCGATCCCAACGCCAACGCCAATGCCCGCCTCTCCACCCTGATCCCATTCGATCCCAACAACGCCAACGCCCGTCTCTCCCGGCGCTTATCCCTCTCCGACGTACTCAACTCCCACCCCGTCGATACCGCCCTCGGCAACCCCAACATCAGCCCACTAGAACAGGAACGACTCTGCCGCGAAGCCGAAGGCCTCCGCCAGCAGCGCGCGCAGGAAGCCAAGATGGCTGCCATCCGCGCGCAGATCCCGCAGACGCTGGCTGCGCCCGCTGTCGGCGCTAGGACGGGCGGGTTCATGGGCGGCATTTATAACGGTGGTAACCGGAGTAACCCTGCCCTCGGCCAAGGGATGGGGATCGGGTTTGATCCGAATGCTAATGCTATCCAGCCGAGAGGTCTATTGGCGCAGCAGCAGGTTATGGAACGGCCGATGGCGAAGAGGGCTAGTACCATGACTGTTGGTGTGCCTATGCCTATGGGTGGTGTCGGTGCTCAGTATGGTGCTGCTGCTGCTGCTGCTGGTGGTGGTGGGTATGGAATGGGAATGGGAGGTTATGTTCAGCCGCCGCAGCAGTATGGTGCTTATGGCCAACCGGTGAACATGCCTATGGCTCCGATGCAGATGAACATGGGTATGCCGATGGGTGCTGTTTCCAGCTATGGTGCTTATGGGGCGCCGATGCAGTTCCAGACCGGACAGGGACAGATGGGACAGATGGGAATGCTGCAGCAGCAGGGGGGCGGTGATATGGTTGAGAGGTGGAGGCAGAGTGTTATGCCTTAGGGGACCTTGAGTTTTTCATATTCCTCAGTTTTCTCTTGAAGTCGTCTTTTTGCATCGCATTGGAAAGGGCGGGAGATTTGGAAAGACAAAACTGTCGTTTTTGCGTCATGGTATATAACTTATTTGCCAGCTGTCTCGCTGGCTTTTCTCATTGGCTTTTTACACCTTCGCTTTTTGGTAAAATACCTTAAGCTGTCGTTATAGCATACATTATATAGTATAGTCATAGTAGTTAAACATGGGGGTGGATGAGAGAAGGAGAGAAGACAGCGGAGGCAGCGGAGGAAAAGCGGTCGTTCTTGCATATAGATGGAACAGGTTGGGGGAAGATGTAAGCGAGGAGAAGAATAAAAGAGGATATCGAAAATATGTATGAATGTGCGGAAATGTGATGTTGCTTTATGTGATTTAAAGTGAGTATCAGATTGTGAAGTCTCGTGTTTTTTTGCATTCATTCGATGGCATCGGTGTTACCCTCGAGTTTTGACAAGAGAGGACGCTTGAATACCAAGACAACGAAACAAAATCTGACTACAAGTAGAAATACGACCAGTTGACAATGAAAGGCACGATGTCTGTCCTTGGACGATGTTGTTTGACTTATCTTCATTCACCGAGTAATTACTGAGCGAAGGATATTAAGCGTGAGGTCGTGAACATCCGTTCCCTTGGAATTCAATGATAGCCTCACTGTTGCTAGAGTGTTGACAAAGACAAATTTCGAATTCCAAAAGGAGGGAACCGAGCATGAAGTTCAATGTTGATATCGGTGTAAATGATCCAAAGTTGGTGTGGGATTATGAAGTTTATGTGTTCTTCTAGGTTTATTTGATGACAGGCACTGTTACTCGAATGTTGACAGTGAGAACTCTTGAATAACAAAAAAGTGAAGCCAAGCATGAAGTACAACAAGAAATTGACAGTAAAGACACAAGTTATCGTTGAGCGATGTTGACATGTCTCTCTATTTACCGAGTAACTATTTCACCCAAGGATGTTTAACACCAACACCACTAGTTACTCAAGGTCCCCTTTTTACAAAATACACAAAACCAGTAAAACAAAAGATTATAACTCCTTAACCCCAAGGATGCGAAACCTGACGGGATATGTGACGACGACAACAATGGCCCACCAGCTTTTACCTTTACTTGACAGACAGCAATACACCCTTCTTTACGCCACATCCTCGAGCTAGTCTTCCAACCGTCTCAGCCTTTCTTCCCCTTCCCACTGCCTCATCCGTCTCTGGAAAGGAGTCTCCTCCTCTTGTTGAGATTTGATGGAGCCACCCTCTTCGACCTCAGCGGAAACCTCCTACTTCCTCTTTGTGAATTTCCCCGAAGACGACGACACCTTCTGCACCTTGGCTGGTGGCGCCTCCTCCTCGTCATCATCCTCCTCATCCTCATCGCCCGTCTCCTCGACATCATCATGATCGACCTCATCCTCATCAAGGCTCTCAGCATCATCAAACTCCTCATCGTCCTCCTCATCCTCATCATCCTCATCACCCTCCTCCTCATCCGACTCGCCATCAGCACCAACATCTATAAGCGCAAAGTCTTCCTCAGCACCATTAACGGCCTTGCCCTCAGTCTCCTCATCACCCTCCACATACACCACACCAGGCTCATCAACATCATCCTCCTCCTCTTCACTCTGCTCACCCTCTTCCTGGGTAGCAGCAGACGCACCCCCGCTCTTGACAAACTTCCTCCACCGCATCTGCTGATCCAACATATCCAGCTTTCCCTTAAGCGCCAACAGCGCAGGCAGTCCCCTCGCCCGCTCCTCCAGCACGCGGTTGAGCTCGCCCAGCCTCGCCACGACCTCGGGCTGCGCGACCAAGCTTCCGCCGTGCGCGACGAGTGTGGTCTGGATCCACTTCATGAGCCCAAACGCGCGGCCGGGACGGCGGTGCATGCGGGCCGCGAGTTTAGACAACAAAACGCCGGCGAGCGCCGAGTCCATGCGTGTGATGGTGTTGGTGATGATCTTGGGATCCGAAGTTTGCAGGCACGATTCGAGGAGGTCAGAGTCGTCGGTGCGCAGGGCTTGGTTGAGCACGGTGCCGAGGGAGGTGGCGGAGATTGTGGTCTGGCCGTTAGGGCGCTGGACGGTAATGGTGTTCTTGGTAGAGGAGGCATCGGCGGCGGCAGCTTCTTGGGCGGCGAGGGCGGAGGCGACGTCGATGGTGGCGTTGCCGCGGGCGAGGTCGCCGAATGTGGGGGAGGCGTCATCGTCGTCGTTCTCGGCGTCGGAGGCTTCGCCATCTTGGGCGGTGGTCTTCTCGGTCTCGGTTTCGGTGGTGGTCTGCTTCTGCTTCTTCTCGGGAACGGCAGCGGCCTCGGCCTCGTTGTCGCTGTTCATGTCTTCATTGTCGGAGTCGCTGTAGTGGCTGGAGGAGTCGCTGGAAATCTCAATGGTCTCTGGGGCGGCCTTGGTGGCGGACTTCAGTGCTGGGCCGGTCGAGACGGCCGTCCTTGTCTCATCGATCTTGGACTTGGTTGCGACTTTGGCGCTGGGCTTCACCACCGGCTTGACCAGGGCGAGCGCTTTCCTCTTGGTAGACATGGTTGGTAGTGGTTGTGTGTTGTTGGGGGTGGAGAGATACTGAGGTTGTCGTGAGGAAGGAAGGAGAGAGGGTCGAAGCGAAGTGGAAGTCGAGGATGTCGCGTGGGGAAGAATCTCTTCTTTTTCCTTATCGATTGAAAATTATATGGACCTGATAAAGGGTATCTGATGCTGCCAATTGGTCGGATGGATTATGATAAATAGGTGAATTGTACCACAGCAAAGGTAATTCTGTATGGTCCTTGATGATGCAAGATGCAGGAATGCAAGATATCCAAGTGAATCGGCGAATTCACTTTCAGTTGGAGGTTGGATTTGGCTGTTCGAAAAGCTGTTCGAAAGCTGCTGCAAAAAAAATTGGGATCGCGGCCACTCTTTTTTTCAAGTGGAAGTCGCTGCAGTCCACCGGGCCCCTGCCACGGTCCCCCACTTTGGGGTACAAGGTACTTCAGGAACTTCTTGGCATTTGATGGGGAGGGTGGCCCGTGCTGGTGCTGGCTCTTCCCGGCCCCGTGATCTCTCATGTGACAGCAACTACGACGCACAGTCTATCTGCTGTGGTGAGTCAGGACCTATGTGGCTGCGTGGCTGTGCGTTACGGGAGCGGATTCCTGCGTGATTAATTTGCCTTGAGGCTGCACAACACCGTGACGCTGATTGCCAAGAGGAGTCTGTTTCATTGGCCAGAGCTTCAACAGCACAACAGGAAAACTTTTGGATCAAACTCGAACTCACTGTTGCCTTGTTGCTGCCTGTTTCATTTTCAACATCGAACATCATTCGCCCTCTCTTGAAAACAGCACTTTTACACTTGGACACTTTCAAACCTCAAAGGATATCGTCGGGACTTGCACCCCATCATTGCAATTTTCCATCCGCTTCGACATGCGTCCCTCTGTCGCGGTGAGAGAAATGGAAGGTGAAATCGAGCTGGACACTGCACGCGACGGGCTGAACAGCAGCTACCCTTGCACAAATTATGCCGCATGCGATTGGTCATTGTGGCTTGTGGAGCCAGATCCTTGTCATCGATTTTGCGACGCTGTTGACTCTCGAGCTTCTTTTCGAGAAAAAGAAGAGTCGAGACAACGGAATTTCGACGACGAAGGGAACGCCTGGAGAATGCCACAGTGGAAAGCAAGCGCGACATGGCCCAAAACGACAAGCCCAGGCTCGCTTGTCCAAATGGCAATGCTACCTCTGCCTATGATGGGAAAGGGCTCGGTCGGTCTGATTTCGCACCCCCTCCCACGAACCCACCTTCCCGTCTTCTGCTTCCACTTGCATCTTCCCCTCCGTGGCCGCCTTCTCCGCCAAAACAAGAAATTCAAAAGGCATGCACTTGCATGTCAACATCGACCGACCAAGTTTCTTCCTTGACAACCGATACGATGGTCTTTCTTGGGCTTGTTCATTCTCTCTCTCATCGATTATACTCACCTTTTGGAACTTACTTGTGGTAGGCAGCGGCTTCATCAGAAATCATCAAGCTCATGGTGTAAGTCGTCGCGTCATTGTCGCGTACCCCAAATCCAGTCGTGGCATGCCGTTTGCAACCGAGTTGCAGTCGAGTGCAACAAACGTTTCACATATCGGAATGCCCCCGTCACAACATCCAAGGTTCAGTCCCGTCCGTCGTTCAAAGAGTCGGCCGTGGTTGCTACCGCAGGCTCCCATTGTCCAGCGACAAGAAAGATGCCTTTTTTTCATCGTCCCGTTGCCGTTGCCGTTTGCTCGTTTTGCTTGCTGCAATTTGCTGGGTTCTCTCCGATGGCCTTTGAACTTCGATACGAAACCGAGGCAGGAGGAGGCTGTGTGCTTTGTTGCTTGTCGATATCTTCATCCTTCGCCAGATTTCCTTGACACTTTTCCTTTTCTGAAGCATCATGGCGACTGAGAACATCAAACCAGTCGTATCCGGGCTTGTACTTGCACCAATGCAATATCCCCGACGCGAGTCTGTCCGAGCCCAACAAGTTGTTTGCGCCAGTGCTTGGACATCTTTGCATCGAGGGTGAACGACCTGACGAGCGACAGAAGACTCAGTTGAGAAGGTGAAAAGGAAAATGAAGCGACGAAGAGGATGAAGACAACTGGCCGATATATGTACCACGATGAAAAGATCAAAGCCGTCCACGGGTCTTCGTGATACGGACGCAATGTTCTTGCAACTCCAGAGTCCCTGGTGTCGATCGCGCACGGCCCACAATGCGACAGAGTGGCCAACCAGACGCTCGAAAGCCGCCTCCACCGACCAAAGGGAGCCAGTCAGAAGGCGGAGCCACCCGCAGGGCCTCGTCGCTGCTGGGGAGCTCGGACAGCTTTCATAAATAGCGTCGAGCTGCCGACCGGGACTGACATGTGTTCTCACCCCCGAATTTTTGGAAAAAAAGGGAGACTGCGACGCGCACCACAACAAGACACCCCCCCGCTACCGACCATCCGGCCAATCAGGAGCCCCGAACCACACAGAAGCCACGACCCCCCTCACAGGCTGCCTGACTCTGACGCGACGCCAGCCGCTTTCTCCCCACTCCCCCCCATCCGTCGTTTCTTGTGACTTGTACAAGAGAACCTGCGAACCCTCCGTCCAAAAAGTTCCAACCCTTGACTAAAAAATATCTTTTTTTGCTGTTGCCCGCCCAACCAGCCAGCCCAGCCCAGCCACACCTTTTAAATCAGCGGCCTGCACCACTGCACTCCTCCAGCCCCGACCGTCTGATTTCACGACGTTTTTCCACCCCCGACATCGTCATCGCACACACTGCAACGCAAGGCTGAAGGCCCACTTACAAACTTGATCATTCTCAGCCTCGAACCCCCCTGGTCCGCGCAACTTTCGCAAACTTGTGAGTGGTGGCAGCTTTTTTTTATTTTCTTTCCCCCTTCTTTTCCGATTTTCTTTCCCCTCATCCCCCGACCTGACCCGGCCCGACCGACGCGTGTGCACGTACCACCACTCGCGCCTCTCGCAACCCCAACCCTCGTGCATTCCCGACTTTCGAGTACTCCCACTCCACCTCAATTGTCATCGCGCCCGCGCATCGCAAACGCCACTATTCGCAGTCGCATCCAGGTCGCAATTGCGTGCACCTGCGGCGGTTTAACAGTTGTTGTTGTCGTGGCACACAACACTGCACCCACACTGCACTCGTGCGATAGCACCACAACATCCATTTGATAAACTTATATACCAACTCTGGCTATCGATTCAACTACTTTTGCATCAAGTGCACGGCGTTCGCTGACACGGTTTCTTCAGTTGTTTTGATGCCCCAAATCGTTGCTTAGATACCCCCCCTTTCAGTTGCGCGCACACACAGGCTCAGAGCATATCCACGTGGATATCCTTTCATCTCGTCTTCTAGCTTTTCCCCAATCTTACTGTATGGCAGTTATGACAAGTCAACAAGCTGACGGCGGCGCGGTTCTCCCCGAGAAGCCCGTCACCATGGCTACTGAGGCTCCTACCACCGCTCCAGATGCGCCAGTGGCAGATGCACCCAAGAGTGATGCTGCTACTGCTACTGCTGATGCTGCTGCGGCACCAACCCCTGATGCGCCAGTGAAGGATGTTGCAAATGGTGATCAAAAAGAAACAGAAGTGAATGGGTGAGTTACCTTACCAGTTACCTTACCAATCCTGTCTCAGATTCCCTTCACATGAAGATGACGCATTCACTTGCGCCGCTTCGCCACCCAATCCTTTTTCCCGCCAACCCCTCCAAAACCTGAACCTTGATCGCTAATTTCTTCCCGTAGTCACGCCGACGTCTCCCCTAAAACTCTTGTGCCAGAAACCAAAACCGATAGTCTTCCTACTCCTAAAGACGAACCTTCGTTGGAAGAAGCACAGACCACCCCAGCAAAGAAGGAAGAAGACGCCCCCAAAGCGGAAGAGTCAAAGGAAGGTGAGAGGAAGAGTGACGAGAAGGGTCAAAAAGAGGACGCAAAGCCCGCTCCGGTAGAGGAAGAAAAGAAGGCCGAGGAACCAGCGAAGGAAGAGGAGGCAAAGGACGAGGGTGACAAGATGGAGATCGATGCGCCAGAGGTACCGGCGGGCGATGCGCCCAAGGAGCCGATCGCATCGCCTGCGGAGGACAAGGTTCCTGAACCGGCCGCCGAAGAAAAGAGCAAGGAAGAGAAGCCTGCTGCTGCCGAGGAGGCCAAGGAGGACAAGCCGGCCGAACCAAAAGCTGACGTAGCCACGGAAGCGAAACCGGAAGAAGCTAAGGAGGAGGCCCCTGCTCCTTCCGCAACTGAAACCCCCGCCACCGAGCCCGCGTCAAAACCTCCCGCGTCTCCTGCAAAACAACAAGAAGACGTGGAGATGGCTGATGCGCCTGCGACCGTCGAGGAGCCCGCCAGAACAGAAGAGTCGAAGCCCGCCGAGGCGACACACACAGCGACTCAACAGGAGACACAAGACACTGCTGTCAGTGACGTACCGCCCCCCACACCCGCTGAAGACGAGAAAAAGGAGAAAGACGCGCCCCCGCCATCGTCCAAGCCCTACAGGGAACGCGAGGAAGACAGTGAAGATGAGCCCGTCGCCAAACGCGCAAAGGTGTCCCCTGTCGCAGATCAGGTCAACGCTAAGAGCGAGGCCAAGAGGGAGGACAAGATGGACGTCGACAGTAAGCCTGCCGCGTCATCTGCATCCACCCCGGCTCACGACAGGAGCGAACCAAAGTCGCTGGCGGATGACTCGCTCAACAACTTGCCCATTTCGGACTACATGAATCGCCAGATCCGTCAGGTGCTGGCTGGCGTCAAGAAGACCAAGGCGGGCTATCACTTCCGTCTCCCCGTGTCGGAGCTCTGGCCGGGTCTGTGGAATGAGTACTCGGCCAAGGTTAAGGACCCTACCGATATTCAGACCATGGAGAAGCGGCTCCGCGGGAACTTGGCTAAGTACCAGACCCTAGGAGACTTCAAGCGCGACCTGGACAAGCTGGTGCAAAACTCCATCACCTTCAACGGTGAGTATCACGACGTCACTGCCGCGGCTAGGTCGTGTCGCGAGACCATCTTGTCTCGACTAGGTGGCTGCCCAGCCTTTGAGCCGTCGAGGCCTGAGAAGAAGGACTTTGCGAAGCAGCACCCGACCCGTCATGCAGAACCGAGAGCGGCTACTCACCTCTCTTCTCCGTCGGCGCCTCTCCCACAACGCCCCCAACAGCCCCGCGTTAATACCGCGGCAGTGCCCGCTCCTTCCTCGTCAAAGCCCATTGAGTCTCCTGCCTTCGCCATTCCCGCCAACAACAATGGTATGCCCCTGATTCGCCGAGACTCCACTAAGCCCGACAGCCGGGCCAAGCGCCCTGTCAAGCCCGCTCACCCGAAGGATCTCGTCTATGACACCAAGCGCAAGAAGAAGCTGATCCCTGAACTTCGTTTCTGCGAAGAGGTGCTCACTGAACTCCGCAAGCAGAGATATTACGAGTTCAACGAGGCCTTCCAGAAGCCAGTTGACCCCGTTGCCCTCAACATCCCGACTTACCACAAGATCATCAAGAAGCCGATGGACTTGTCGACCATGCAGAGCAAGCTCAACGCGGGCGACTACGCCAACGCCAAGGAGTTTGAGCGGGACTTTGAGCTGATCATCAAGAACTGCAGGCTGTTCAACGGCGAGCAGCACATTGTGTATGAGCAGGCCCTGCGACTGCAAAGCCTTTACCGCCGTGAAATGTCCAAGAAAGATGAATGGCTGGCTAAGCATGCTCCTCCTCCTGCGGCTCATCCTTCTTCGAACACTAGTCCTAGGATGAAGGATGAGTCGGACTGGGAGGAGCCCGAATCGGAAGGCGAGCCGGAGGTGGATGAGGAACTTAAGGGGGCCCAACAGCGACTGGCGAGCTACATGAAGCGCTTGGAGGAAGAGCAGAAGAAGATCAACGACATCATGCTCGAGATGAATCCGAATATGGCGGACGTTGAGATTGCTCAGTCTGTCGTGGCGATGCTTCAAAAGCAAATCATCACGGAGAGGTCCAAGATTGCTTCCATGCAGCCGACGAAGAAGGCCGCGCCTGCGAAGTCACACCATGCTAAGCCTGCGGCAAGCAAGCCCAAGAAGGCCATGCCATCCGGTGGCAGCTCTCATCACGCTGGTGGCAATGTTACCAAGAAGGCTAGCGGCGGCCATTCGAGCATGGCCGGCCATGGAGGTGGCATGGGAGGTATGCCCAAGAAGGCGGCGGCTCGGAAGCCCGCACCGAAACGCAAGATGGGTACGGTCGAGAAGGAAGTTATTGCGGCCGGTATTGCCGAGCTGGAAGGCGCACAACTTGAGCGTGCTATCGAGATAATCAAGAGCGACACCGGCACGGGTGAGAACGACTCGGGCGAATTGGAGCTGGATATTGATCAGCTTTCCCAAGACGCCCTCACTCAGCTGTACGATCTCGCCATCAAGGCGTTCCCCCACCTGCAAAGGGAAAAGGAACGCACCATGGCCGCCCAAGCGCCTCCTCCCCCACCTGCCGCGCAGCGGTCTAAACCGGTCCAGAAGACTAAGAAGAACAAGCCAATGAGCAAGATGGAGCAGGAGCGTAGATTGCAGCAGTTGAACGAGCTTCGCGCCCAGGCCGGCCGCCAAGGCTCCGGTAGTCAAGAGCCTATGGAGTCGATCGAGGGTACGGGAAGGGCTTCTGTTGACTCCGCTCCGCAGCACCATCGCGAGGAGGACAGCGAGGATGAGGAGAGTTCCGAGGAGGAGTAGAGGGTTCCCGTCCACTTGATCTGCTCGCTCTCCAGCCCGACACTTGCCCACTCGCCTTCAAGGTGGTCTCGCTCACGTTACCAGGGCTCAGAGGGGTCCGATGTGCTATCTTCTTGCTCGACATCCATACTTTATGGATAACCTGTGTATGTCATGCCATGCTCTCGCCTGTCCTCTCTTCAGCTTGTTCAGGCATTCCCGTTATGGTGGGAGCACTTACCTGATGGCTTGCGGTCGGGCTTCTTATTGCCGACTTCCGTGGCTGCTTCAACTCGAAGGACAGTAGATCGATGTCACTCAAGTGCTATCCCGCCCAGAAAGCTTTTGAGACTTTACCTTGAGACTTTGACCGTTCGGGTTTGGCACCCCGGACGAGTCCATCGTCGTCTTCTTCCCTCTCCCTTTCCGTAGCAAAATCAGTTAGCATCGTATTTTACCAGCGGCCGCTTTTGGGTGGTCCGCTTGGACCTAGCAAACAAGAGCAAAAGAATGGTGGCTATGGTTTGTCGTTCGTCTCTCGGTTGGGGGCAGAGAGACTGGACGGATAGCGCCAGTCCATTGCTTTTTGCTTGCTTTCTTCCAACTCATAAGAACATGAGGTAGCGGAGGATGAATGAGATCGGTATGGAGGCAGAACACTGAAGGGGTCAACGGAAAAAACAGAGATAAAACAATAGGAGGACATTGCAAGGAAACGGAGTTTTTGCTGCGTTATGCGTGCTGCTTGGTGATGATGATGGAATGATTCGTGATGAAGTTGCTTTTTTTTTCTCGGTCTTTTGCTTTGCGCCTTGCGCTTTCAGCAAGATGGGGATGGAGAATGCATGATGGTTTGGGGTGTTAGTAGGTTAGACAATGGAATGCTTCTTACTTACCCTTGTGCTAGGACTCGAGAGTCCTCGGTGTTGTCGGTAATCGTGACTCATGATGCTTATGGCCATTGTATCGTCTGTGTTGGCCCTCATAGACGTATGAGGTGGATGTTAAAGTTGACGTCGTCTTCGATGGCTGTCATTGTTGTCGCTGAAGACTCGTCCTTTCTTCTCGAGTCTGTGTCGTCGTGTCTCTTGCATGCAGTGAAATGCTTCAAAAATGGTTCCTGTCGCTGGACGTCCCCGTTTTCCTGAAATCTTTTCATCGGCTTCAGACCTTTTCGCGCCCCAAGGCCCCAACCGGCCAAGCCACTCAGTGCATCGATCAGATAATGGTGAAGAGCAGGTGGGTCACGACTTCGAGCCATGTGCGCTTGTGGATCAGCCGCCCTGACTAGGGATGCCCGCGTACTGAGGACGGATGTGTGAATGTGATGCTCCGATGTCTCTTGGTCGCCAGGTCGCCGACGAGATAATGGAGATTATGGAGGCAAGGCTGAACAGTGGCGGAGAGTGTTGCTTCGGGTTGCTCACGACGGTGAGGTACTTGCGAACGAGAACCGTGGGCGTGTGATAGCTTGGTTTTGTCTTGATATGATGTTGGGCTGTGAACGGGTTGGCGACTCGGACAGGCTGTGGGCGGCTTCTGCTTCGGACTCCAGATTTTGGGAAACGTCTAGGCAAGGAACTGGAGAGCGAAGCTGGACTCAATTGCCTCTTCTTGGATGGGATATCGGATCCCCGGTCGGTGGATATCTCGAATTGTCTCTCGCAAAAGGCGAGCGATGTCTTGATGTGAGTTGATGAGGGTTGCTGTTGTTGGGATGAAGTGTGATGTTGTAGGGCGGAATTAGCAGTGTGACAGTGCCCATGAGAGTCGTGGGGGACTCGTGGAGGACTCGTGGGCCACGCCCTGGAGTTAGCCAACAGCGGGTTGGTTGGTTGGTTGCAGGAACCCCGCTGCACTAACAGCGGCTCGTGACACTGACGTCCGGATACCTGCCAGGCCTGCTACGCCTTTTGCGCCGATGAGGATTGTGGTATGTCGAATCACTCGTTAGTGAACCAAATTGTGTCTCTCGCGGCTTCGTGCCTTTGTGACCAGCATGTTTCTCAAGCGTCGAAGACATCATGTTTTTCGAGGGACAGCGCCCTCGAGGCGCCTATAAGAGGAGGAGACGACACCGGAGGCAGGCCCGTCAGCGGAATATCCTCCGTCTGGGCAATCGCTAGATCGTCTCGAAAATAATCGACTGTCAATTCCTGCCGGAAGAAGTTTGAAGTCAGTTTTCTTGTCTATCGCGAAGCATGATGGACGAGGTGTCGTCGGGTTACTCACCGTCGCTCTTTCTCCGGACGGGCATGTTCAGCGCAGCCATCGAGGTTCTTACGCAGAAGGGAGAGGCTCGGGAAGAAGCAACAGAAGAGAACACCAGTAATGAAGAGCAGAAACTAATATCAGAAGACCGGTAGATCAACTTCTGAGTAGAAGATGCGAATGTTCTCCAACTGCCAAAAAAGAGGGAGGATGGGTTGTTGGTTGTCTGGTGGTTCGTTGGTCGTTGGTTGGCGGCGAATCCAGTCTGTGTTTTGGGTTGGTTTTGGACTTTTGCGGGGGCCCAGCGGAAGGAAGGCGGCACCGCTTTCAGCCTCCAGCGGAGGGGTTGCTGAACCACAGCGTAATCGGCCCATTCTGTGGCAGACTTTAGGGCTTCAGGCACCATCTCCCGTTCAACATATGGGACGAGGTCTTGTCCCACGATGGTCAGAAAACCTTGATAGCTGACCGTGGATCATGGAAGCCATTCACCGCTTCTCGCGCAGTTCAGATGGATTCCTCGCGGACAATGCCTTCACTGGCCATCCCGTGAAACTGCTGATGTTGCCAAAGACCCAGTGCATCACTTCGGTATAATGATAATATGCTACTTCCGGTGGACTCTGGACGGGAATATGCATTATTAGGTACTATGACGGCATGAATCCACCGTCAGTGTCGTTGTTCGTGACATAAAGTGAAGTTGCTGGTTTGCGGTTTCCGAGTCGCCGGACACAGAACCTCGACGACCACCATTGTACTCGACGTCTCATCTTCATTGTTTTTGAACAGCTAACTACCAACATAGACCACCTAGAAAACAGCATCTCCATCATCACCATGCTCGGCAAGATCCTCCTCACCATCGACGCCCTCTTCCTCCTCTTCGCTGCCCCGGCGGCCGACTACAGCAAAACCCACATCTTCAATCCGGCCTGGAAGCCACATGCAAAGTATGTACCACTCCACGCCCGTGTCACACACTTATAGGAAATCACTTACTGAACCAGCCTTGACAGATTCCATTGCGGCCAAACCATCACTATATCCGTGGTCATGGGTCTCGCAACCCTCTTCTACACCTGGCTACCATCCGGCCGTGTTCCCAAATCAGGCCCGGTCCCCACACCGGCCGTACTGGCCGAGAGGCGTGAGCGGATGAAGGAATCTTTTCGAACGGCGGGCTTCCTCGGAAGTGTCTACTGGTTGGCAGGTGTGACAGCCATCTTGTATCCCAACACTGCAGGAACAGATCCCGAGTTCGGCAACATCACCGACTTCCCTCAAGGAAAAGCGTTCCCGGTATTTGCTGGCTTGGCCATCTTGGGCGCATGGCTCGAGGCGAGGCGTCTTAGATGATGAGAAACCGAGGACGGAGGGTGACGAAGCGCGTGTTTCAAGTTTCATGATAGCACTGCGTCTCGCTCCCCGCGGTGCATACATGGCGCTCTATCCATGCGGAGATCACTTACGCGGCCTTGACCCTGGCGAACGATACATGACGCGTCCGGGCGCCGCCGGTTTGGCTTCGAGGGGGGTCCGGAAATAGGAGAGCCATGGGGGTATGGATCCGCTCTCGAATCGTTCATTTACAAGCCTCGACTCGCGCTTGGACGGTGCATTGTATGTTCCTACTACTTTTACTCGGCTTCTCGCCGATAGCATTTCACTTATCATGAATGCACATTCCTTTTCTTTGTCTTCTGGAATGAACTCTACTGAAATCACCAATCCCCAGCCGAGTTCCATCACCGCTAGCTTCCGGATCCACGCCGATTTCCAGGACTTGGCGACCGCTGAGGCCCCGTAGGTTACCCCTGAAGCTCCGTCTTGGCAGGGACTTGGCACCGGCCGTCCCCCGGAGCACTGATCCAGACCCGGACCTTTACGTCACAGACACTCCTATCTCACGGTCGTTTCAACCCAACTTTCAGGTCAGTTACCGAGTGAATCGCCCCGTCCGAGGCCAGGCTTGAGCGGACACCCTAACATCTCCAGCAGAACTCCATCTTGTTCCCTAGAGGTAATTCCCGGCAACTAGCCCCTCCGGCGCTCTCGTTTTGGATCGAACCTTGAAACTATCTCTTTTGCTGCATTATACCCCACGGTGATTCCTCGACATTACCTTTGCTTTACTCATTCCAAGTATCGCCGCTTTGAACTCACCAACTACTCCCGCTTTTCAGTCATCAGTATCCGATAGCGCACCACGACTACGAATCCTCGAGGACACTCTGCGATCACTTCACCGCCAACCCAATTCGCCCACAGCGACATGGTTCTCCATGGCCAGCCCTCCGGCACAATGAAGCCATGTGACTTTCAGGCGCTCCTCTCTTTCTTCTCAGCGCGAGTGCTACACAGAGGACCGAGACTTTTACTGCAACTTATCGTCGGGTCGACTCTCATCTTCGCCGCTCTACTCGTCATCGGGAGGGGCTTTGGCGAGGACCTATCCTCAAACGATCTGTTCCGATGGTCTGACAACGAAAGCGAAGACATCAAGGATGAAAAAGTACACTACGAGTTCCAGTCGCAACAACACGCTGGCGGACTCCGGATGGTTGTCTTTGGAGAGGACGATGTAGCGACTCCTGCTTGGACGCGGGGAGAGAAAGAGATGCGGTCTCCTGGGTGGACGGAGGTTATGTGTCGAGAGGTTAGTCTGTTCCCAACGTCGTTTTCCCGTTGTTCTTTGCTAATCTGTATCTTTCCAGTTAAATTGCTCCCACTACCTCTCTTTCATTCCTCCCAACCTTCACCCGCCGGCACACCCCCTCATCTCGAACGATATCTACGTCGAAGCCGTCAGACAGACGATCAAGAACACGACAAAGCTGAAAAAGACGCAAGGCCCCGGCTACGATTACAGCTTTCAAACCCGACTGTTCCCCGTGTCCAAAGCGTTGGCGGATCTGAGCGCCCAAGTGACGGCCTTCCTAGACCTGCAAAACACAACCACTCTTCCCAAAACCAACGAGACACTCTGGGTCTTTAACTTGGGTCAATGGGACGTGTGGTCACTAGCCACGCTCCCGATTGCCACAGGCAAGACCATCATCGACCAATTAACCGACCACGTCATCGAGCAAATGGAGCGTCTGTATCAGAGCACAATATCAAATGACACCGCTGTCGTGTCAAACCCCAAACTCCTCCCCCGTAAGACTAAGACCGGCCCGATGAAGATCATAGACCCCGAAGTCTACAAAGTCAAATCCGCCGCCGCTGCCGCTGCCCCCGTCTCTGGCTCGGCAAAAGCGAAAACAACCAAACCGGAGCCCGAAACCTTCCGTGTCTTTTTTCCAGCTCTGTTCGACATCTCCATGACTCCCGGGTGGAACTCCAACCGTCCAGAAACTCCGCCCCCTCACTCCAAAGCTGAGCAGATGCGTAACGCGGCGAAGTTGACGGATACGTGGAATCAGGTCATGGGGGATAAGCTGTACGCTTGGGTAGAAAGGTCGGATGTCATTGGGTTGGAGGAGTTTTATTTGAACACCGATACAGACGACGTAAACACATCACTCGATGCTGCGAGCAGCGCAAATAGGAACGGTAACGGGAAACGAGCTCCTCCAAGCCAACGCAAGAAGACGAAACAAGCTGAAAAGATCGTCGAGTCAAAACCGAAGCCCAAGCCGAAGCAGCCGCCAGTACGTGACTTCATCACCTACGACATGGTAGGCTACCTCACTTCGGCCTTAATAGAAGGGCAGCTGCGCAGCTCCGGCCTCAGCGACGGGAACGGGTTGGGCCAAAAGCCGATGAGCAAGTGGTACAAAGAGGTTTGGGAACCTTGTGTTAAGCCGGTCAAATCGGAGACGGAGCTGGTGGACTTGGAGGAGGAGGGGTTGGTGCAGCAGTTGAACTCTAATTCTTCGGAGACTGAGGGTGCGAAAGCTACTGCTGCTGCTGCTGCTGTTGTTGCTGGTCAAGCCAGGGCAGCGGTGTCAGCGAAGAGGAAAGAAAGACATACAGAAGCGAGAGCAGCAGAAGAAGAGAGGACAACAACGGTTTGCAACAACCCGGATGATTACCTCTTCTATACACCCTTTACTCTTGGGTCGAGAGTCATTAGGGAGATAGCAAGAGAGGCGGCGGAGAAAGTAAGGAGGGGAGAGTCGGTTAGGACGGAAGGGGAGGATGAGGGGCTTTGGGCGGGTGTCGAAGGACACACGGGATAGGGCGGCCTGTTTGGACTGGACGTTGGCTCTGTTGTTGAGCGAGGGTAATATAATAGGTGGTGGGGGGTAATGGTGTACACAGTAGGATAATACATGATTTTGTTTTTGTTTCGTGTTTTAGAAACCTCGTCGACGTTACAAGTTGATGTTGAGTTGGTGTTACAGTGGTGGTGTCGTTAAACCCGGACAATCACCGACCAGCCATGGCCAAGACCTATGGCGTCGAACGGCGTCAGGATACCTGACCAACCAACCAATTTCGGGAAAGGCTCAGGGTTCGATGAATGGCGTCATACAAGAAATCTCGCTGATAGGGTTAGAGGTGGTGCAGTGAACTATTGAATTGGTGAGCGCCGGTTCGGCTCCGAGCGGAGAAGGAACATTGGAATTTCAACGTCGTTGAGTCAACCTCGTGTTTCAACCTCGTCTGGCTTTTATATATACCTATGTTGTTGCTAGATATTTTCAAACACGCTTTGCTTTTGCTTCTTCATATTTGGCATCACTTTGTCGAAATCTACGATCATCTGCCGCCAGGGCTTGATTCGACACTGTTTCACGGACTTCTTCACCTCATCTGGGTCACGCCCGGGTACGACACCCTAACACCAACACCAACACCAACACCAACATCAAACTGACTCACCACCACCACCACCACCACCACCACCATCCCAAATCCTTAACAACTCCTCCAACCCAAGATGCCCCCCGACGGCCCCAACGATCCACCGCAGCCGCGGGTATCAACCCTAACCCACCGCCTCTACGCCCTAACAGGCCTCCCCTCCCTGCTCTCCACCCCCTCCGACGCCCTCCTCATAATCCTCAACCGCACAACCCGCATGCTCTCCTACGGCGCCTCCTCGCTGATCCTCGCCCTCTTTTTTTCTGACTTACACTTCTCCGACTCGCAAATAGGGTTATTCATGACCTTGACTCTCCTCGGAGACGTTGTCTTGTCGATACTTTTAACGCTGGTAGCGGATAGATTAGGGAGACGGAGGACGTTGTTAATAGGGGCGGTGATGATGATCGCTTCCGGGACGGTCTTTGCTACGTGTGAGAGTTATTTTGTGCTGCTGGGGGCGGCGGTGGTCGGGGTGATTAGTGCTACGGGAGGGGATTTTGGGCCTTTCCGGGCGATAGAGGAGAGTATGGTATCTGAACTAACGGGTAGTGAAACGAGGGCGGAAGTGTTGGGGTGGTACGTGGCTATGAGTTCTGCGGGCAGTTGCGCGGGTACGGCGGTGGCGGGGAGGGTGGTGCAGTGGTTGGTTGATGGCCCGAAAAAGTGGGAGGCGAGGGACGCGTATCATGCGGTTTTTTGGGGGTATGTGGCTATGGGTGTTGTTAATGTTTTGGGGGTTTGGGGGATGACTGACAAATGTGAGTTGGGAGGGGGTAAAGGACGGGGCGTGGGGGTCAAAGGGACGGTGGTGCAGGTGCAGGTGTTGGAGCCGGAGACGGATGGGACGAGGGAGACGGAGCCGTTGTTGGCGGTGCCGGAGGCGGTGCCGTCGCGGAATGTTGTTGTGGAGAGAGAAGAGGAGGAAGAACCGAAGAAGAAGAATGAAAAGGGATGGTTCAATGTGGAGATCTCCCCCTCGACCCTATCCGTCATGCTCATCCTCTGGGCTCTGCTCATGGTCGACTGTGTCGCTGATGGCATGGTCTCCATGTCTTTGACGACTTACTACATGGACCAAAAGTTCCATCTGCCCAAGTCGATGCTTGGTGATTTTTTGTCTGTCGCTTACTTCCTCGCCGCTCTGTCGTCCGTCTTTGCTGGTCCGATGGCACGACACATTGGTCTTGTCAACACCATGGTCTTCACCCATATTCCATCCTCGGCTGCGGTGCTGTTCTTCCCGTTGCCCAAGAGTGTAACGGCGACGTTTGCCTTGCTGTTGGTCAGAGTTGGGCTAAACAACATGGATCAGGCGCCGAGGGCGGCGCTGATTGCTGCAGTGGTCAAGCCCGAGGAGAGAACGGCGGTCATGGGCATCACGGGCACTTTGAGGACACTCGCATCAACCATGGGACCAAGTATCACGGGAGTGTTGGCGGACGGAGGAAGGTTTTGGGTGGCGTTTGTGGTGGCAGGTGCACTGAGGTTGACATACGACTTGGGGATTTTCACCATGTTCATCAATATTAAGTTGAACAAGCATGAGGAGGAAGAGCAGGTTGCGAGGGAGGGGGATGAGGAGGAGGAGATTGAACGAAGAAGGGAGTGATCTAGACGGTTTAAGGAATCTGAACTGGCATAATCACGACATAAAAACAACACGAGGATCGTTCAACTGCATCCAAAAATCTTAAGAGCTTTCTCTCATGTCAATTTGACTCTTTCCTACACACAACAGGGCCGTATTAGTAGCGGACAACATGTACCCGAGTAGTGGCCTTGCTTATGGGTATATATAGCTGGAGGGTTCTGTGGTCTAATTCGTGGCCCGTTAGTGCAACTGGAATCCTCGAGGAGAATACGTTAAGAGCGTATTAGTACTAACACCAGAGTTACATGTTCGACTTCTGTGCGGATCACTTCTTTTTGCCCTTTGCCCTCCTTTTTAAGCTTGGGAGTCTTATATTAGGTTTTCATTGCAGGTATCTTGACTCGACTGCTTCCCACGCGTCCCTCCCCCACTAATCTCATTCCCTCACCTCCTTCCCACAATCTACCAACCCCGCTACCTCAACCCCCTTACCTCAACCACACCCACTGCACCAACCACATTACCCTCAACACCTCGCCCACCTCCCAGTCACCCCAACCCTCAAGGTCTTCTCATCCCCATCATCCCCTTCCTCACCCTCACCCTCCCCAGCCTCCCCACCAAGCCTCCCCCGATGAACAATCATATCGTCAAAATCAATCTGCTCATGCGAAAGCGAAAACCACAGCTCAGCGCCCAAAGCAATCTCCATCTCCGGACCGGTCGAGCACGGCGAAAGAGCCAATAGTTCTCTCTTCCCGGGTTTGACGGGCATAGAAAGGTTGAAGGTCCCCTGGTAGCCGGTGCCGTAGCGGCCGTAGGGGGTGAGGGATATTGCGTGGTCGACTTGAGCTTGTCTTCTTGACTCTTGCCGTTTTGAATGGGAGACTCCTCTCCTCGTCTTCCTCAATTCTTCCCTTTTGAGATCCCATTTCCATTCGTTTTCGTTTTCGTTTCCGTTTGCGCTTTTGGCTTCTCCGTGTTGTCCATCTTCAATGTGTTCATCGCCATTCCAGATCCCACCAGAGACTCCAGAGTTCACCCAAGCTTGTTGGTCTCTATCTGCCCCTGTAATTCCCATCATCTGATGAACTCCAGGAAAGTACCAAACCCCAACCTCAACCCTCTCAACAAAACTTCCCCTTTCCAGATCCAACCACCCAGCGACCGTAATCTCCGTTACACTAAACTGCCAATCCGCTGGGATTCCTTTAAACACCAACTGCGATTCCTTTTGCTGATGGTCCTGGTACTGGTACTGGTCCTGACCCTGCTCTTGCGAATGAGACCCTTGTGACCCTTGTGGCTCTGGCTTCTCGAGGAAACAGTCGATAAATCCCGCCGGTGAAAGCGGGATGCGCGCGTTCGGTAGGAGGAGGGTGGTTTTGTCGCGGGAGAGGAAGCTGGTGCAGATGGAGGAGAAGGAAGCGGTGGAGGAGGAGATTGGTGTTGAGGTGTTGGGGTGGGCGTGGGTGGTGGAGAGGTAGGTTAGGAGGTTCTGACAGGGTGGTAGGGTTTCTGTTTCTGTTCCTGTTTGTGAGAGGCTGAGGGCGGGTGCCGGTGATACGAGGATATTCGAGTTCGCGATCGAGAGGGCGGCGGCAATTTGCTGTAGGATGAAGTTAAGAAAGAGAACGGTCGAGGGGTTCGTGTGGGATAGCATTTTCGCTGGTTGTTGGAATTCATAGCTGACCTTGATGATGGAAAACTTGCTAGATGGGTTGGAGTATTATCATGGAGATCAGGGTGTTACACGGGCTTCTATCCATGTCCAGATATGATTCTCCTTGAGATCATCCAAAAATCATAATGCGGAAGCATCTTAGCTCATTAGTTGTCATCTGCACATGCCATGCATCGACCTACCGACAGGTGGGTGATAGACGGGACTGCCGCGGTACTGTAGCGGGTATGCACCCTCGAGGCACATTAACGCAGGTGTTATCAGAAAGGGGGGTTAATATTGACGACGAGTCACAGAATCAACAGCTAGTATAAGAGTACTGGGAGAGTTTCCGATCAGCAGGTTGATACATTTCTGGAATGAAACAGAAGCAAGTACATTGAAAAGAAAGTTGTTCGGAAGACAAATGAAGCAATCTGCGAGAGAGGGTGTGAAGGCACTATGAGACAAAATGGCCGCATCATTCGAAACTGCTTGAAGCAACGAGAAAAAAAACACAACAGCCTGAATAAATATGAAGGTGTCCACATGGTGGGACCAGAGTGGGAAAAGTCTAGACCGCTGGTGGAAATGACGCCTCGACGGTTGTGTCCGTCAAAGATCCCAACACATATCCCTTTCCCGCTCAGTGTGTGAGCTGCGAAGTTCATATGAGCTTGAAAGGCGGGAATTCATCCAGCTCGCGGCGAAATTCGGGTGACCACTCATAATCCACTTCGGAGCTGATATGGTAGACCTGATGAGGAGGCAAATGAAGATAATCCTCGAGTGCCTTAGGTAACCAGGTAGTTGCGCCATAGTATTCTTTAACCTCAAAGTGCCCAAGCCGCCGATAAACTGCAACACCGCCATCAAAGCCGCAAAATACGATCAAGATTCCTTCTAAACAAAAATCGCGCCTGGCTTGAATTGGCAACAGTTTCAGCCCTTTCCTTTTGTTGCAGTTCGAGATAGGACGATCAAGACTTATGGTGAATATGAACGAACCCCCATGATCGGTTTGGCTAGCTGGCACAAAGCCCTTTGCTTTAAAGCGATGTTGCGATTGACCAAGTTTCAGGATCTTCCGAATTTCAAACCAATGAATGAATTTTCCACGTAGGGTGATGCCCGTAAATGTTTGCATGTTTGAGGATGACGAGGTGTTGTCGAGAGAGACTGCCGATATGCATTTGTCAATGGTCATGAAGCGTGGATTAGCAGCGCTTCGGCAGTGACTTGGATCAGCCCCGAATTCAACCAGGTTGGTCATAGCAAAAAGAGTATTGAAGCGTGCTCCCTCAGTGGAAATAGCTCATGACCATGAAGGGTAGTGGATGCTAAGCTCGCGAGCCAATTCATCATCCTTTGATGTGAGCCAATTCACGCCATTTTGTCTGCACCACGCCAAGTGAGTGCAGTCAACCAACCATACTCCGACCACAAAGTATCGTGTTGGGTCAAGATCAAGGTGGTATCCAAGCCTGTTAGTGATCCCTTGAAATGCCGGCAACCTGTCACTTGGCTTGGTCAAGTCCATATAAGAGAAATGCTCGACGGCGTTCCTCCACAGGATCGAGAACCTTTGGATGGTCGTGAATCCTGATTTATTTTTCGACGGTTCAAGCAAAGAAGGATACCTCAGAGCTTGTTTCAGGTACAGAGGGAGATGCCTGAGGTCCGGTTCACCAGACTTGCAAGTCTCTGTAGCAACGCTCTCAAAACATTCCCAGACAAGCTCGGTACCGAAGTGTAGGGTCCGAGGGGACAACACTCTCTCTTGAAACGTCCATCCCCTCTTATAGAGAGGAGCGATTGAGGTCAAGTCCCGGACTCTGTCATCGTATGCCTGTAAAACCCAGGTTTCTCCAGATGGATGGCTTAGCGCACAGTCAAAGACGCTCAAAGGATCCCGATAAACCCAAAGGCCATCTGCCACTTCACCCATACCTCCGGCCAGATTTAGAACGCCTTTTTCGTAGATAATATTCATCAATGCAGCCTGCTCATTCCAATCTTCAGGGTCATCTTGTATGATGCATAACGCGTCTATCCAGAGATACTGAATGTCGAGATAGCGCGCCACCATGACAGCATCGTGATATATTTGAGGCCAGGTGGTTGTTGAGATGGCATCATAGTATACATCCTTGTTCTTTTGCGTCAATACAGTTTTATTGACCTCGGCAGTCCAGCGGTAGCTGAGCGTCATATAATCAACATCGTCACGAAGGAAGTGGTTGACCAGCCGGCAGGTATAGCTTTGCCTGTCCTGAGATTGAATGTCGATGAGCCGTATAAACTTTGACTGCTGCGACCCAAGGGTCATTGATCCGCCTGGTCTGCATTGTTGGTGAGTATGCCGGCACGTGTGCAACCACTCTTTAGCGTTCTCCAGGGCGAAAGGACTCAAGTTGGAGTCGGGAAAAGGAACGCTTTGGACCTCGTGCGATGCGTGCCTTTCAGAATGATCCAGTCGCCGAAAATCAATATCAGCACGCGCGAACGAATGCCACTTACGGCCCGGTTCGTCGTATGTTGCGCATATGCTAAGGCAATTTTCGGTCGGGAGTCCTTCCACTTTCAGGTTGATTTGTGTCTCCATGTTGACTTGAGAAGAAAGTCCGTTCAGCACCTTCATACACAGATGGCACCCTGCGGTGGCGGCAACGCGGATGTCTCCCAATGTACATCGTCGAATGATGTACTCAGTGTACTGTGGGCTGCCGTCAATTTTGGCACCATGTTTCCGGAAATGTTCTTGGAAAGGCCATTCGCCATGTGGAGGGAAGTTTGTAAGGCACGCATCGCAAAGTTGGTGTAGTAGTTGGGTGGTCGCTATTTGCGAGCTTGTGCTTTCGCAGGATGCCATGTTGAGAGGGCTTTATGTCTGGGAAGGATGTTGGGTCAGGATCAAGTTGGGGTATATCATGACAGCAACCTTCTTCGAGCAACCCCGCGCGTTAGTCTCGCCAATCAGCCAGCCTTGATGCGCCTGCACCAATCTCTGCCATGGTCAACCTGCCAATTGCACAGCCATACCTCCATGGCCATGCTGAGGAAGCTAGCCACACAGATACCGCCGCTATCGCTGACCGAGGTTGCACCCAAGCTAAATTCACGATCCTCCGCAGGCACGTTCTCCATAATCTCAGCAAAAGTGTTGACGTAAACACCACCGCCAAGCAGACCCTCCCAAAAGATAATGACAAAAACAATGTAAACAGACGGGATGAAATTGAGCAGTGCGTGCAAAGTAAGCAGAACGAGGTTGGCGACTTGAAGCAGGGACGGCAGGTATAGATGGTGGATGCGGATGAAAGCGATCGATGAGCGCGAGATGAAAACACCGACTTGGTAGAGGAAACCGTAAAAGGGATAGAAGGACCTGAACTCGGTAAAAGGCGATGAATCGAGCGGGAAGAGCAGAGTCGGGGAGACGCCTTGGTTGATGGTGTATTCGGCAATGTAGACCAGCAAAAGCGGGAGCATGTACGGGAAGAAAAGCGACTTGGATCGTCGAATTTTGGCAGCAAGTGAGTCCTTTCGAGCATCTTCCGTGGGGTGCGACGAATATGCCGTGGCAGCGACTGCAGGTCCGGGGGCAAGGAGGCTTGATGATGCCGTGCTCGTAGGTATATCGCCAAAGCTGTCCTCAGCCCCTTCTCTTTCTTCCTGGAAAGAGCCACGAGTGGCAACGGCTTCGTAGGTCTTATGGGCACTCGCGCGCAGCGGCCCATGGGGGAGGATCAAGAAGAAGCTGACAAGCATAATGATGGGCAGAAATGCAGAGGCGAGCAAGCTTGTCTTGACGCTGAGGCCGATCCAGTCTGTCAGCATCACATACATAAAGGACCCAATGAGGCCCGCACCGCCGGTACCACTACCCCAAGCGGCCAGACTCATGTGACCGTAGTAATGTGTGAGACCCAAGAAGCTCAGCTCGCCGCCACCACTGCTGATGCTAGACAAGATGACGCCGATCAGCTTGACGGCCACAGATTGAGAGGGCGGTGTGAAGGCGATAAGCAGCATGCCGGCGGAGGACAGGGCGACAAAGATAAAGATGCGGGTGGCATAAGGTATGCGATGGATGAAGTAGGGAGCAACGAGCTTGGTCAGGAAGCTGGGCATGACATCTGCGAGGAGGACGACGCCCTTGGGGATGCCGTTTCCGACAAGGTCTTGGGCGGCAGAGAGAATGATGACGTAGAGGACATTGTTGATGAGGCCTAATAGCGGGCGTTAGCACATATCGCGAAGACCAGATGAAAGAGAGTATAAACGCACCAAACAACCAGAATGCGATGAAGACAGCAGTGTCTACACTCTGAAGGAGACTGGATAGTCGAGCACGGTAGAGGGCCCACGATGACGAAGGGGCACCAGGCACAGGCAAGGGAAATAACCCGGAGGAGGATGGCGACCTGTTCATTGTAGACTATCGCATGATTCTCACAGGGGGCAATGAAGGGAATCGATGCAGTTGGAGAATTGGAGGAGGTTGTTTGGAGGTTGACGACGGCGATGATGATGACGACGTGTCTGCTGTTGTGATACGGAACGAAAGGATGCCTGCCTGCCATTCATTGTCCATTTGCCTGCCGGTAGTGGTTATACGTCTAACCCTAACCCTCCCTCTTTCTAGACTCGTAGAGCTTCCAATGCTACGAGCATTTGGCAAAAGACTAACAAAGCACTAAACATGATGTACCTTGACACTGTCACAATTAATGACCACATCCAGTGGCAGGTTGATCAACAACTCAGTGTCACTGTTTCCCATACATACAGCTGAATCTTCAAGGTGATTCTAGCGATGCTCATCAACACCAAAAACATGAAGCTTACCTCAAATGCCGGCGGCCAAGTTCTCCAAAAAACTGGGGCTCCGTGGCAGGCAAACAGGCAAATTGGGGGCGAGGAAGATGCCAAGACACTAGCGATTTGTGTGGGTCCGGGATCGGTGGCAAGTGGAAGACGGCACAGTGGGCGGGATGGCGGGGCAGACGTCGGTGCCGCCAGTGGTCAATTGCAATGGATTGAAACACCCGACGGCGGCCGGATCGAGAGAGAGTCTGAAAAATCGGGTGAGTCAAAGGCGACATCGGGTTTTGCGGGGCGACATAGTGTAGTAGTACACTGTCATCCACCGGAGTCATCCACTCATCGTTGCCTTTTATTCTTTGTTCCTTGTTACTAACCAACCGAACCACCCACTCATTCCCTCTCGGTTCCTGGATCGCCTTTTTTTTTCTTCACGGACTGCTTCAACCACTTCTCCCGCTTAGCATTGTGCAAAAGTCATTATCCATCCAGCTGCAGTCATACACCACCGCTACACCATGGAGGGTATCAAGCAGACTTTCCAGCGCTGCAAGGCCCAGAACAGGGTATGTTTGACATATCTTCCATCTGCACTCCGGCCTTTGTTCGACATCATGCTAATACACTCCATCAACAGGCCGCGCTCGTCACCTATGTCACGGCCGGTTTCCCCCTGCCCGAGCAGACCCCCGATATTCTCCTGGCCATGGAGAAGGGCGGCGCCGACGTGATCGAGCTCGGTGTCCCCTTTACCGACCCCATTGCCGATGGCCCGACCATCCAGACTGCCAATACTGTAAGAAGAAGCGCCGCATCACCATGGCGCGCAACACCTCTCTGACACTCCTTTGTTTCCCTATAGATCGCTCTCCAGCATGGCGTCACCGTCCACTCGACCCTGCAGATGGTGCGCGACGCTCGCCAGCGCGGCCTCAAGGCACCCGTCCTGCTCATGGGCTACTACAACCCTCTGCTCAGCTACGGCGAGGAGCGCCTCCTCAACGACTGCAAGGAAGCCGGTGTCAACGGCTTCATCATTGTTGACTTGCCCCCCGAGGAGGCCGTCTCTTTCCGCCAGTTCTGCAGCCGCGGCGGTCTCTCCTACGTCCCTCTGATTGCGCCCGCCACCTCGGACGCCCGCATGCGCGTTCTCTGCCAGCTCGCCGACTCCTTCATCTACGTCGTCTCCCGTCAGGGTGTCACCGGCGCTTCCGGTACTCTCAACGCCAACCTTCCCGAGCTCCTCGCCCGTGTCAAGAAGTACAGCGGCGACAAGCCCGCGGCTGTCGGTTTCGGTGTCAGCACCCATGAGCACTTCACCTCGGTTGGCGCTATCGCCGATGGTGTCGTCGTTGGTAGCATGATCATCACCACTCTTCAGAAGGCTGCCAAGGGTGAGGAGCCCCAGGCTGTCCAGGAGTACTGCTCTTACCTCTGCGGCCGCACCTTTGACGAGTCCGCTCACGAGCTCAACATGGGTGAGGCTCTCGAAGCCGCCAAGGAACCTGCGGGTACCGCCACCGTCGACAGCGTCATCACCGAGGCCGACATTGACGCTCAGCTCGCCGCTCTCCACGGCACCATTCCCAAGCGTTTCGGCGAGTTCGGTGGTCAGTACGTCCCTGAGGCGCTCATGGACTGCCTTTCCGAGCTTGAGGAGGGTTTCAACAAGATCAAGGACGATCCCGCTTTCTGGGAAGAATACCGCTCCTACTATCCCTGGATGGGTCGCCCCGGTCAGCTTCACAAGGCTGAGCGTCTCACCGAGCATGCTGGTGGTGCCAACATCTGGTTGAAGCGTGAAGATCTCAACCACACCGGTTCCCACAAGATCAACAACGCTCTGGGCCAGCTGCTGCTCGCCCGCAGACTTGGCAAGAAGAAGATTATCGCCGAGACCGGTGCCGGTCAGCACGGTGTCGCCACTGCCACCGTGTGCGCCAAGTTCGGCATGGAGTGCACCGTCTTCATGGGTGCCGAGGATGTCCGTCGCCAGGCTCTCAACGTCTTCCGCATGAAGCTTCTTGGCGCCAAGGTCGTCGCCGTCGAGGCCGGTAGCCGTACTCTCCGCGACGCCGTCAACGAGGCTCTCCGCTACTGGGTCGTCAACCTTGCCGACACTCACTACATCATCGGCTCCGCCATTGGTCCTCACCCCTTCCCCACCATTGTGCGCACTTTCCAGTCCGTCATTGGTAACGAGACCAAGCAGCAGATGCTGGAGAAGCGCGGCAAGCTCCCCGATGCCGTCGTCGCCTGCGTTGGTGGTGGTAGCAATGCCGTCGGCATGTTCTACCCCTTCTCCAACGACCCCAGCGTCAAGCTCCTCGGTGTTGAGGCCGGTGGTGACGGTGTTGACACTCCCCGCCACAGTGCCACCCTCACCGCCGGTAGCAAGGGTGTCTTGCACGGTGTCCGTACCTACATCCTGCAGAACCAGCACGGCCAGATCGAGGACACCCACTCCGTCTCTGCCGGTCTCGATTACCCCGGTGTCGGCCCCGAGCTGTCCAACTGGAAGGATACCGAGCGCGCCAAGTTCGTGGCTGCCACGGACGCTCAGGCCTTTGAGGGTTTCCGTCTGATGAGTCAGCTGGAGGGTATCATCCCTGCGCTGGAGTCGTCTCACGGTATCTGGGGCGCTCTGGAGCTGGCCAAGACCATGAAGCCGGATGAGGATGTTGTCATCTGCTTGTCTGGCCGTGGTGACAAGGATGTTCAGAGCGTTGCTGATGAGCTTCCTATTATCGGACCCAAGATTGGCTGGGACTTGCGCTTCTAAGTGCGGTGTTAGGTTGTGTTTTGGAAAAAGCACTCAAAGTTTGAGCATCTGATGCTATATAGCTTCGATTCGTTACACCATTTGAACCACATACTGTTCACCGGGTAAGACCGGTTGAATGGATTCAATAGATTCCCTGTTACAGGTGCTTGATTGTTCCTATAAAATATTCTGTGACTTGTCAGTGTGAATCTACATTACACCCCATGCATAAGATTGGTGATGGTGAAGACATACCTTCCATGTAGCCATACTGCTCTGTCCCCCTTGTAGTCCACAAAAAGCTAAACCCTGGTATCAACCCAACAATGCCCAAAACGCCCTGATCATATCTCATGTCTCATAATCTCCCATCATAACTCGTAACATCCATCCTACCCATCACCCTCACACTCAGCCCTCACACCCCTTCCAACCGCTCCAAATCCCTCCTAACAACCTCCACCTCCCTCTCCATCTCCCCATAAACCCTCGCAATCTCCCTCATCACTTTCTCCTTCTCCGGATCTCCCCCTTCACCACCACCACCTCTCTCCTCCCCTTCTCCTCCCTCAATATCAACCCCGTACCCCCTCAACAACCCCCACCCCCTCTTCACCTCCTCCTCCAGTTTCCTCCTCTCCACCCCTAACCAATTTTGACACTCACCCAACGCCCTCCTCACCTCCGGACTATACACCTCCTTCCTAACCCCCAAAACCGCCAATTCACACTTCTTCTCCCCCTTTTGCGCTAGCAGCGCAGTCTCGGCTGCCCTAAACTCGAGACTGCGCGCTATTGGACCGTGTTTGGCTTCTAGGGTTTTGACGAGGTGTGATAAGCAGAGGGTGTATTTGGATAGTAGATCTCGGAGTGCTTCGGCGGTTGTGAGACGGGATTTTAGTACTGAAGATAGTAGTTTTGGTAGGGTGTCGGTGGTGAGGGAGGCGATTTTGGTGGGGAGGTGGGGGATTAGATGGGTGGTGGAAGCTGAGTTGGGGTTTATGGTGTTGGTGATGGAAGGGTGAGCGAGCCGGACTAAATTCGCGAGGTGTAGAGCGTGAGAGTGGAGGGTTGTTGATAATAGCTGCCCTAAATACGGTAAGAGGGAGGGAAGAAGGGAGAGGGGTGGGGAAATTAGGATCAGTGAGAGGGCCTCTGCATCGAGTAGGGGTTCGGGAGCGGTGAAATCCAGGGAGAGGAAGGAGGGGAGGAGGAGGAGGAGGTCGGTTAGTGGTTGTTTTAGGTTGGGTGGGATGGTGGGTGGTGGTGGTTGAGTTAGCCGTAGCCTTGGGGTTTCGAAACGGCGTTGGAGACCGCTTGAGATTGAAGGTTTTTGGTTGGACAACTCTCGTTCCGGAATGGGAATAGGGACCGGATCGGGGCCGGTGGTTGAGAGGGCATGGATGAGGAGAGTTTCGGAGGCGGCGGCGAGGCGGTGTTTGGTTAGTTCCTTTGGGAGTTTGTTAGACGCAGATCCGTAGGTTTGAAAATGGGATGAGAAAGTCTGGCTTACATCGGTGGTAGCCTTGCGCTCCTGAGCCACTGCGTTCTGTGGGTGAAGCTTGGTTGAACCATCTTCGTTGAGGAGGAGCTCTGTCAGACCCTTGTAGAGGTTCGCGAACTGGGGGTTGTTTTCAAGCACTGAGTTGTCAATTGGTGGGAGCATTGTCAATGTCACGATCAACTTCTGATCGTCTTGGTTCGCCGTTCGACAGGTTTACTCCATCTGCGATGTTTAAGTGTGTTTCTGAACCGTGTATTGTCAACGGAAGCGCGTCGTGTCCCATCAAGGTACCTCCTCCATCACAACTGATAAGCTCCGATAAGCTTTCCCCGACAAGGATCAGTCGCGAGCTGCCCCGCTTCTCCAGCAGCTCTGAGTGAGCTCCACTTAATTTTCATCCGCCGCTGCTCACAAAATGCACAACACCAGCAAGGAAGTCCAGCAATTTGAGATCAATGGGAGCTCCAATGTGGGAAATTGATGGTATTGGTTGGCCTGAGGAAGAAGGGGAAAATCCCAAAGGACTGCCAGATCCTCCAGCTTAAATACCCTAGAAACGAAGACTTTGGTGGGGGACAAATCAGAGTGGAGACAAATTGGAGCACGGACCCGGCTTGGCAACAAATTCGTCCCGCGTGCCGGATCCGATTGTGAGCTGCTGCCAGACCCGACCCGGACCCCGTCACGCCGCCCCCGGTCCCAGTGAGAGTCCCGCCCACAGGCCACCCACTCAGTGCTGGACCTCGACTCTCGACCCTTGACTGTGTCCGAGACATTCCCACTCCCGGCGACGGACTCGACTACGCCGACTACGACGACGACGACCGATAGCGACGAATAGCCGCCCGCCCGTCCAAACCCATTAATTGCGCCGTCGCACATCTGATCTTTTCGGTCCCGGCGCATCGCTCTCTGTCTCGGCCTCTTCACTTCTCAATTTCGCGACAGCCAAAAAAAAAACACCAAGAGATACGCCCAATCACACCAATCCAAAATGTCGTCCTCCCTCATCCGCCCCTGCCTGCGGGCCACCGCCAACAGCAGTGTCGCCTTCACTGGCCTCCGCGCCCTCTCAACCACCCCGTCCCCCTTCTACCACCAACCGCGCGTCCCCTCCTCCTCGATCCCAATCCCCAACGTCTCCGGCCGCGTCCCCCTCCCTGACCTTCCCGCCGGCTCCGAAGGCTTCAAGATCGAGATCCCCGCCTACCCCTACGGTCCGCGCCGCGTATACCACCAATCCAACACGGGCCTGTACGGCTCCGCCCTGATCCGCTTCGGCAACAACGTGTCCAAGCGCAACGAGATCAAGACGCGGCGCAAGTGGCGGCCGAACGTGCAGCAGAAGCGATTGTGGTCCAAGTCATTGGGGGTGTTTGTACGCACCCGCGTTACCACGCGCGTTTTGAGGACAATTGATAAGGTGGGAGGACTGGATGAGTACCTCCTCGGCCACAAGGCGGCGAGAGTCAAGGAGTTGGGACCGTGGGGGTGGATGTTGAGGTGGAGGATTATGCAGACTCCGGAGGTGAGGGAGAGGTTTGCGAAGGAGAGGGAGGCTTTGGGATTGCCCCGGGTCAAGGAGGGGGAGGAGAAGAGTCTGGAGGAGCAGTTGAGGGAGTTTAAGCTTGCTGGGTTCAAGTTTGAGGAGGGTAAGGAGCCTAAGAGCAAGGGGGAGTTGAAGGAAGAGGCGGATCGGATGATTAAGAGCGAGGAGGAGGAGTTTCAGTTGGGACAGGAGGAGGATCTGTTTATGAAGGAGGAGCCGAAGCCGAAGATGGCTTAGATGGGATGGGACAGTTTCTGGAGAGGGTCTGATTACCGTCTTACTGTTTGGGATGACGGCTGTACCATATCTTTCGTGTATAAAAATGGGATTTAGAGGTTGAAGGCAAGCATTGTGGACGACTGGACCTTGTGATATTGATGAACTGTCCTGTAAGATTCGCGGTTTTCCTACCCAGAGCTGTCTCTGTACATACTGGCGTACGTATTCTCACGCCTACGGCCACTGAGTGTAGTGACAAGAAGGCTACAAGCAATCTAGCAACGACACTCTCCAAAGATTTAAGTCAACAATGCAAAATTATGTCCAAGGGAACCGCTCCGTAGATTTCTGATTCGTCATGTGCCATTATTCATCATACAAGCTACGTGAAAAGCCAAAACCGCCCCTTTTTGTGTATCATTCAAGAAAACAGAAAAAAAGAAACCACCATAAAGTCCCGCCACAACCAACCAACT
The DNA here is from genome assembly GCA_009805285.1 of Neurospora terricola FGSC 1889. Classification (NCBI taxonomy): domain Eukaryota; kingdom Fungi; phylum Ascomycota; class Sordariomycetes; order Sordariales; family Sordariaceae; genus Neurospora; species Neurospora terricola. The sequence continues at coordinate 95,391 of RANZ01000005.1, read as the reverse complement.
CCAAACTGCCTTTTATAACTTTTCACAAGTCTAAATCTTTTATCATGACCACATCTAACCCTTGACCTTGAAGATGGCCTCGGCAAGACGGCCGACGTTCTCGCTGGTGATACCAGCAACAGAGATACGGCCGTCCTTGGTGGCATACACGCTGTGCTCCTTGGCCAGCTTGTCCATCTGCTCGGGGGTCAGACCGGTGTAGGCGAACATGCCGATCTGCCTGGTGATGTGGCTCCAGTCGTGCTTGCTGCCGAGCTTCTCGAGGTTCTCCTTGAGGAGGGCGCGCATCTTGATGATGCGGTCGGCCATCTCCTTGACCTCGGTAAGCCACTGCTCGTAGAGCTCGGGGGTGTTGAGGATCTCGGCGGCGATGCGGGCGCCGTGGATAGGGGGGTTGGAGTAGAGAGGGCGGACAATAATCTTGACCTGGGAGTCAACGCGCTTCTTCTCATCGGCGTCGGCGCAGACGATGGAGAAGGCACCGACACGCTCGCCGTAGAGACCCATGTTCTTGGCAAAGGACTGGGCAAGGCCGATGTTGTGGCCCTGCTCGACGAAGTAGCGGACGGCGAAGGCGTCCTTGTGGATGTCGCCGGAAGCGAAACCCTGGTAGGCCATGTCGAAGAAGGAGTAGTGGCCCTTGTCCTTGACGACAGCCTCGATCTCCTTCCACTGCTCGGGGGTGGGGTCGACACCGGTAGGGTTATGGGCGCAGGCGTGGAAAAGGAAGATGGAGTTGTTGGGAGCAGCCTTGAGGTCGCGGATCAGACCCTCGAAGTCGAGGCCGATGGTGTTCTTGTCGTAGTAGGCATACTGGGCGACCTCGAGACCGGAGTCACGGAAGACGGCACCGTGGTTGGCCCACGAGGGGGTGGGGATGTAGATCTTCTTGGCTCCGGGGAAGAAGCGGGCGAGGAATTCACCGCCGATACGTAGGGCACCGGTACCCGAGATGGACTGGGTGATGACGAGACGGTCAAGGGCGGGGCTGTCCTTGCCGTAGGCGAGAACGGCGGCGGCCTTGGTGAACTCGGGGACACCGGTGATGCCGGCATACTCCTTGTTCAGGCGGGACTGGATGACCTTGTCCTCGGCCTTGCGAACGGAGGGGAGGACGTAAGGCTTGCCCTTGTCATCGCGGTAGGCACCGACACCTGTCCGAATCCGTTAGCTATTGTTGAAGCTAGTGGTTTTATTATATCATGGTGGTAGATCGTGGTGGAGTCGCGTAGGATGCCAAGCCAGGGACCTTTGACGACAGGTGATTGTGTGAGGGGCAAATAGCATGTGCTCGGGGTGTTGACATACCGAGGTTGATCTTCTTGTCGAAGGGGTCGGCCTTGAAAGCTTCCGTGATACCTGGAGGGTGTTAGTTTGTGGTTTTGCGCAACTCGTGGTGTTAATGTCTCGCATTACGTACCGAGAATGGCCTGTCAGATGCGACAAAGAGCGCGGGGTTAGCAACACCGAGGACGGACACAGCGCGAAGACGGAGATAGCTCGGGCTCGAAGCTATTGAGGTTTGGAATCTGGGGAATGACATACATCCTGTTGCGCGCATAGTCGTTAGCATACCATTTCCCTTGCTGCAATGCGCGGGACCCAAAGACATGACATGGCAACTTACAGGAGGACCTTGAGGGACGTTAGCCCAGAACGAGGCAGCGCGGACAGCAAACAAGTTGCGACCGGGGGAAGCGAAAGCGCTTCTGACAGCAGCTCTGCGCGTAACAAGTCTGACCGAGGAAAGCATCGTGGGCGATTTCTGTCGACGGAGAAGGATCGTTAGGAGGACAGTCGGGGTGGTGGTGAGGGAAGGAGAGGAGGAGGAGGAGAGAGGAGAGACCAACTCGAGATCAAGAAGGGGACACAGCTCTTTCTAGGTCGGACTCGGTGTCGAACTCGTCGGATGATTCACACAGGACGAATTAGGTTTGGAACGAGAGGACAGGCCAATCTCGATGATGTTTAGCTCCGGCGACGTTACAGCGTCCCCCCACTGTCCACTGTCCAGTCGCCAAGTCCAGGGCCCAATGGCCTCACAATGGCCCCAATCCGCTCATTTGGCGCCACTTGTAGATCTTGGCATTCGGGCGGGCTGGCCCAGGCGTCATGTTAGTAAGAGGTATGCAAGTGTGGCAGATGCGCAGATTGCGCATGCCGTTGACTTCTTCGGGCGCTGTCGGATTGACAGTGAGAAATGGCTGGGCTAGGGCCTGTGCAAAAACTTTTCTCGACCCCCTCAATCCCCTCACAGCGCCCCTCGGCAGACCCCCAAGACTCCTCACGGTCAACGACAACGATCAGCTCACAAACTCCAAGCTCCAAGCTTCCCCTCACCAAGTCACCAACTTGTCCCAACTCACCAACGGCATCTCGCAATCGTTTTCCGTCCCGATCCCGCCCGACCACAACCTCCCAGCCATCCCAATGTAACAGCGTCATGTTGGGATTGATGATGCAAACTGGCCATGATGGGATTGAAATTTGAATCGCCATCGACGAGGCTGAATGCGATAAACGGCGTCTGTGACTCGTGGCTGAGCTCCGATGGTCGGCATCAATGTTGACCTTATAAGCTTCGAGATGAGCTACGTACGGTGATGGTACCCGGATTGCCATTGCGGATATTCTTATATCATGCGACGGACCGACGATTTTCCCTGGCTTCTGGAAATGCATTCGCAAATTCGTTCTTATGACGGCGGTTGCTGCTCGACTGGTTCCTCCCGAGATGGGACAGCCAATGGATGATGAAGTCAACTCCATCATATTCCCGTGTCAACTTTACCGGTCGGACTTCTCCAACTGCACACTGCTGTCGGCGGACTCGTCTCTTCATCGGCGAGCTTGAATACCACCTCGGACTCACCTTGCCGAGCATCTACACGAGTCAGAGTCGTGCGGTTAGATCTATATACTATATCTCCTACCTCATCGTTTCTGGCTGACCTTTACGGGCAATATGGCTGTCATGTCAAGTGCATGAATGCCTACGGACTTCCGCCGTGGGAAAACAGACTTCATCAAAACTTTGAACACAGAAGTCTGTGAGAATGGAAGAGGAAGAGGGCTGTTGACCGAGTATAAAACCTCGATGTCGTCAACGTCAATGAGGATGGCAACATCAAGACACTCAAACATACAGTAACTTACCTCGAGCTTACCTCCCTTGATATTCCCAACTACCACCCAAAGCTAGCTAAAATGCAGTGCACCACCATCCTCATCACCCTCCTCTCCTCCATCGCCTTCACCTCGGCGCGCCCGCAAACTGGCCCACCAGTTGCCTCTTGCCCCGTCACTGCTCAGATGCCCGAGTGCGGTGTAAGTCAGGACAGACACTCACCACTCACCTTACATACTTGGCACAGGCCGATTAACAGGCACCCAGGTTCCCTGCATCTCCGCTGCCGCCATCGAAATCGGTTGCACCAAGTACATGGACTTTGAGTGCCAGTGCAAGAACGCCGCGGCGATGCAGGCTGCTGTGATGCCTTGTGTCGCTCAGGCTTGCGGTGCTGCTCTTGCTCCCGCCGTTGGACAGGTTGCCAATGCCATTTGCGAGCAGTGTGTCACCAAGGCCTAGGTCGTCTTCGGTGTGAGAAGGAGGAAGATGTTGGGTATCGGGGCGTCAGGCTGTTGGTCGAAGGTGTTGACGAGCTATTGTTCAAAGATGGATGTTGGGTAGTAGGGAGACGGCGTATAAGATCAATCCTCTGTGGCCTCTCCTTCGTCAAGAAGGGGACATGGGAAGTTTAAGCTCGCCCGTTCCTCCGGCCCTTGCGACTCGTAAGCCAGACAGTCACGAGGTCTTGAACCAGGAACCCGGGGCATCGGCGCGAGTGCAGTCCAGGCAGTCCTAGCAGTTCTAGAATTAGCTTTCGCCAACACGCAACCACCAACGGTTTCCCTCATGATGCCTCATCATTGGCTCACTTGATCGATATCGCCTCACCGATTGATGAGAGAGTAACCCTACCTGCCAGGAACCGACCGGCCGGGAAACCTGGAGAAAACTTGGGGTAAGGCGGCGAGGGCGGGTGAACGATGTCCGTCGCCGTTAACAATTGGATGCCAAGCCTCGGCTCGACTAACACCTCTTGATCCCCTGAAATCCGGGGTAGCAACCTCCGCCCTCCCAATTAGGAAATTGCCTGAAGACAGACATCAGTGTTAGTGACGTGATGGGAAAGTTCGAGTATATAAGTCCACAGCATCGCAAGACGAAACAATGTTAGTCGTTTGGCTCACCGGTTGACTTTCTCTGTCTTCTCTCCTCCTCCAAAGGCAATTGTCAAGATGCGTCAAGGCCACCTCCTCTCACTCCTCTCCCTGCTCGCCACTGGCGTGTCGGCAGCCCCCGGTAAAGGCAAGGTCCCCAAGGGCTTTGTCACTGCAGAGGGTGACCACTTCAAGCTCGACGGAAAGGATTTCTACTTTGCCGGTAGCAATGCTTACTACTTTCCCTTCAACGTTAGTACCACCATCATCCATCCCATCCTTCGATACATACAGGTATGCTAACTTACCTTACCTATGCAGGACAAGTCCGACGTCGAAAAAGGCATGGCAGCCGCCAAAGCCGCCGGCCTAACCGTCTTCCGCACCTGGGGATTCAACGACAAAAACCGTACTTACATCCCCTCCGGTCTGCCCCAATACGGCGGCGAAGGCGCCGGCGCTACGGAGACCGTCTTCCAATGGTGGGACAACGGCAAGCAAACCATCGACATCTCGCCCTTCGACAAGGTCGTTGACTCCGCCTCCAAAACCGGCATCAAGCTCATCGTCGCGCTTACCAACAACTGGGCCGACTACGGCGGCATGGACGTCTACACCGTCAACCTGGGCGGCAAGTATCACGACGATTTTTACACGCAGCCCAAGATCAAGGCCGCGTTTAAGAAGTACGTGAAGGCTATGGTGACGAGGTATCGCGACTCGCCGGCGATTCTGGGGTGGGAGCTGGCGAATGAGCCGAGATGTGGCGCCGATGGGACGAGGAATTTGCCGAGGAGCGAGAACTGTACGACGGAGACGTTGACGAAGTGGATTGATGAGATGAGCACGTACGTGAAGAGTTTGGATGGGAATCATTTGGTGACGTGGGGTGGTGAAGGTGGGTTTAACAGGCAGAGTGACGATGGGTTTTATAATGGGTGGGATGGCGGGGATTTTGATAAGGAGTTGAGGTTGAGGAATGTGGACTTTGGGACGCTGCATTTGTATCCTGATGTAAGTTGTTCCCGCTTCAAACTGATGTTGAGTTACACTGACACAATGTCAACAGTGGTGGTCAAAGAGCGTCGAGTGGTCCAACCAATGGATCCGCGACCACGCCGCCTCGGGCCGCGCCGCCAAGAAGCCCGTCGTGCTCGAGGAGTACGGATGGATGACCGACAAGGGCCGTCTGGACCAGCTCGGCCAGGTCAAGAACGAGACCAGACTCGAGGTCATTGGCGGCTGGCAGAAGATCGCCGTCCAGGAGAAGCTGGCGGGCGACATGTACTGGCAGTTTGGCTATGGTGGGTACTCGTATGGACGCAATCATGATGATTCGTTCACCATTTACTTGGAGGATGAAGAGGCCAAGGAGCTGGTGTATAAGCATGCCAAGGAGGTGCAGAAGTTGAATGAGCGGAGGCACTAGGTTGATGATTGAGGGGGAGTGGGGGAGTTGATGGTTGGTTGGTCTTACCTACTTTTACTTCTAATTTGTGGGAGGAATGATCCTTCCGTTTCTTTTCAGTTCATCCTTTATCGCTGTCGCAATCTCAACTTGTGATTATCACCTGGCATGGAAGGATTGGTCTTGCCTAGAAAGGAACGCGGTAGTACATAAAGCCAAGCCAGGCTGACGCTGTGTGGTTGGCGACGATCAATATGGCTGGCGTCGAAATAGGCGCAAATCCATCGACACCAAGAAGCCAAGAGGTTACAAATAAGGTGTTTGTACAAGCTTCCAAGCCCGGACATCACTTGTCATTGCGGCTGAGTATCGGACTTTGTTTAATTCAACCTCTATCCCTTCCCGTTTGGCTGTCTTGGCCGGCATACAGTCCTGAGTTGTTTTTATCTTGCTCTCTTTGTAGTGAAGGGAGATCGGCAAGTCCCCAGACATGATCATTTTCAGGAAACTATAAGAAGGGCAAGATGCCGTAGGTTGTAGACAGGACCTATTCGATTGCTTTTCATCAACATCGAACGACAACACTCCACTGGAAAACATAGTACATTCATCCAGCAATATGCAACTCACCAAGATCCTCATCATTTTCGGCGTCACAGCAGCGCCAGCAATGGCGGCTTACACCGGCCCCTGTTCGGTAAACCAATGCGGAGCCTCCGGGGTAGCGTGTCCGAGAGGATACCTGTGTGTCCCTTGGCCTTCGTTCGATCCCGCAAAGAGAGAGGGGTGTACGTGTAGCTACGCCTAGTGGATTTCGGGGAAGGTGCTTCTACCGGTGTATGGACTCTCATCTTTGTGTGATTTGGAAAGGTGCTGACTGAGTGACAGATGTTCAAAAACGTCGGCGATGAGTCCGCGAGCTGGTGGCTCTTTCCCACTGGCTCTCTACTGCTCCTTCTTGTATACACTCCGACTGCGAGTCTGGGGAAGGAGTGATGGGCCGGGGCCAAGACAGTGCTTCGGATCAGTCGTTGGGGAAGATCGAACTCAATATTAGGTTGTTTTATGCGATTTTCTCCCAGCTGAGTCAAAGTTGCATTCTCCCTTTTTTATATCCAGCCCGCCCCCAAACAATCCGACCATATCATGAATGAAGTTACAAAGTTCCAGTGGACAATGCGTGAGTGTCACATACCCGGACCCCCGACCCAGCGATAAGCGAGCTTCCCCCGGTGGGTCCGAAAACGGATCTGATAACTCTAAACGGGGAAGGGCAAACGGCAAACGGCCGGGTCTTCGGTCCCAAGACCTCCCAAGACCAAAACACCAACAAGGGACATGGCTGGACAAACTTTTCCCACCAAGCATCCACACAACACCCGGAAATTGACAAATCAGGAAGGGTACCATGACATGAATCATCCCAGATCGGATCATGGCCAAGACAGTGCGTTGTTTTGATCGCGAGTGTGAGTCCCACCCCCTCGGATCCATCAAACTGTCGTCTCGTGTGGACAACTGATCAACATTTTCATCACCAAATCCAGCACCCATCGACGATGGGTAACCCGTGGGTGCCACGCTCCCGGATCGTGACCATGAATGGTCCATGTTGATCATCAACCTTGATGGCCCATTACACTTCTTCTGTCCAACTTGGTCCTTTCTTGCTTCGGTGGACAACAGCTTGTCCTTTCTTTCAGCTACTTCTAGAACCACGCTCTAACCGAGCTCAGTAGCTCGCCGCGGCGGTGTCCTGGAGACACTCCTCGTGCACCGGATGAACTCGGATTGGGGTTGGTTGGCTAAAGTCACGATGTGGAGAGAGTTCGAGACCAGGTCGTCCCCCCCTTATCGCTTGCGAGTATGGCGCCATGCTGGCTCATGCTGGCCGGCGTTGCCCAAGTTGCCTAGGCCACCGAAGCTGGCGCCATCCACGATGCAACGGTTCACCATCTCGCGTGCGGCGTGCTCTCGTCATTCTTCTGAGCGCTTCGCTTTGTTGGGGGGGAACCCAGCAGCTCGTTGACTTTTCTAGTCATGGTCTCCTTGGCTGCGGCTGTCAGAGTGGCGGATGAATCGGCACTCATTTATTCGATCAGATCATCAGATAAAGGGGTACGAGATCTCTGATCTTTGTTTCGAACCGGCTTGCTCCCTTCTCGTCTTGTTTCATCAAGCCCAAGACATCTTATCAGATCCGAATCGTCCGACTTCAGCCGCCCGCGAAAACAGTGGACTTCCTCTGTCCATCTACCTAACCAGCCGTTTTTTTCATCCAAAAACGCCCGAAAAACCGCCAACATGGTCGTCGCCGTCCTTCCCGCCCTCATCCCCGACATCCGTCGCGTATACGAGTCCTACTTTGCCGCCTTCAAGGGCGAGCGCATGGGCGAGATTATGCTGAAGATCCTCTTTCCCGGCGTCGACACCGACGCGGCCGAGTTCCGCGAGGCCCACGCCAAGGGCACCCTCGAGTACTGGCACACCTCGGACTCGCAGTACACCTTCAAGGCCGTCGACATGGCCGACGGTGAGATCCTGGGCATGGGTCTGGTCGATATTTTCGTCCGTGAGCGTTCCGATGAGGAGCGCAAGAACCACGGCGTCCCCTGGCTCGAGGGCGAGCAGAGGGAGAGGGCTGAGAAGGTGCTTAACCCGCTGCACGACATGAGGGAGCAGTTGTTTGGTGGCAAGCCTTATATCTGTATGTCCTCTTGCTCCTCTACTCCGAATTGACATTAGCTCATCCATGCGACAACAGATGCCCACGTCATCGGTGTCGACCCCAGGCGCCAGGGCCGCAAGGGTGGCATCGCCCTCGCCAAGTTCGGTCTCGACCTTTCCGAGCGCTGCCAGCTTCCCATCTACTTCGAGTCTTCCCCTTCCTCCATCGGCCTCTACGAGAAGGCCGGCTACGAGAAGGCCGGCTACGAGATCCTCAAGGAGACCATTGTCCACAAGGCCGAGACCCTTGGCGTCGAGGAGGATGTCGTTGTTCCCTTGGTCGTCTGCATGCCCTTGTCGGCGAACGGCATGAGCCTTTATGAGTGGAAGGAGAAGGGATACCCCAACTTTAACGCTCCCTCCAGCAAGACCAAGCTGTAAGGGTGCAGTTGCATTGTTCTATGATGACTTGGAAAAGGATAATGTCTTGTAATGTTTATTATGGCTTGGAGTTTGGGTAGGGTTGGGTAATGAAAAACAAATCATTTGGATAGAAGGCGTCGGAGCGGACTGATTGTGAACATGTTATGCTCAGGAGAGATGCCCATTCCCGATGCCCCCATCGTGCCATGTTGTGTTGTCGTTACACCACACTTCGCACAGCAAACTCAAAGCGGAAATGTTTAAACGGCCGTCTTGAAGTACCGGGACTGATAACGGAGATATTGTGCCGGTCTAGGACATTTTCGTTGACGATCTGCGACAGGCTTGGCTGTGATTCGCTCCCCGCATGGGAGATACCGACCGCTCGAGCCAGTCGATGCATTGTAACGTCATGTCCACCGCCCGACAGACACTTTGCCCGCGTCTTATCGGAGATACTCCGAGACAGGAGTGACGATAGGTAATCGCTAGGCTAACAGAGGAAGGTACCAAGTTCTCGATTTGAGATCGCCGCCACTTAATAGAAGCCATATCGGGGCCATGAGGAGAACAAAAAGAGGACACTCCCCCATCATTTCACCAAAAATGCCCGCACCATCTCCCACAGCTGTTACCAGACAGCACCATGGCCTCCTCACCACCACAACGATCAACCTCCCCCTCCGAAAAGAAGTCGGACCCCGAACGCCAAAATGAGCCCCCCTTTACCAACAACGACAAACCCACCGCCTCCGCCTCGGAGACGATAGAAGTCCTCGACCCCAAAGCCGAAGCCGCACTCCTCCTCAAGCTCGACTCCGTCTTCGTCCCCATCATTATGCTCGTCTACCTCTCCTGCTTCCTCGACCGCTCCAACATCGGCAACGTCAAAGTCGCCGGCATGCCCGAAGACATCAACGCTACCCCCGCCCAATTCTCCACCGCCGTCTCCATCTTCTACGCCACCTACGTCGCCTTCGAAGCGCCCTGGGCGATCCTGCTCAAGCGGCTGACGCCGCGCGTCACGCTTACCACTTTATGTGTGGTGTGGAGCTTGACAACGATTTTCTCGGGGTTTATTACGAATATTGGGGGGTTGTATGCTGCGCGCTTGGTGCTGGGAGCGTGTGAGGGGGGTTTGTTCCCCGGGTTGAATTTGTATTTGACGATGGTTTATAAGAGGGAGGAGCAAGCGAGGCGGGTGAGTTACCTGTTTGTGTGCACGGCTATTGCGGGGGCTTTTGGGGGGTTGTTGGCGTATTTGATTTTGAAGATGGACGGGATTGGGGGGCAGGCGGGGTGGAGGTGGGTGTATTTCATCGAGGGAATCTTTAGTGTTTTGATTGGGGCGCTGGTGTGGTTCGCGCTACCGAATGATCCGACTGAGGCGTACTTTTTGAACGAAGATGAGAAGAGGATGATGAGGGTCAGAGCGAGGCAGAGGGCGCAGTATATGGGCAGCGAGGAGTTTAGTTGGGAGGAGATCCGGTTTGCCCTCAAGGACAAGAAGATGTGGATCAGCGGCGCGATTCAGTTCTGTCAGGATATACTGCTGTTCGGGTTCAGCACGTTCTTGCCGAGTATTATCCAGAGCATGGGGCACGATAGCGTGGAGGCGCAGTACCTGACTATTCCGGTGTACATCTTCGGCGGGCTGTTCTTCATGGCGCTGGCGTTCTTGTCGGACAAGCTTTCTGTCAGGGGACCGCTGGTGGCGTTTGCCAATATCTTTGGGATCTTGGGTTACATCTTGATCATCTGCCCGACGAGCAACGGGGTCAAGTTCTTTGGGACGTTCCTTTGCGCCGCGGCGGTGTACAGCGGTCCGGGACTGAACTTGACTTGGCTCAATGTCAATGTTGCCCCGCACTATCGGAGGGCGGCGACGATTGGGTTCCAGCAGACGATTGCCAATACGGCGGGCATTGTGGCCGGGCAGATCTATCGGGAGAAGCCGTATTTGCTGGGGAACGCGTTCTCGCTCGGGTCGTTGGTCGTGGCCGAGTTTCTGATTGCTGGGTTGTGGTTGTATATCAGGTCGTGTAATAGGAAGAAGGAGAGGATCAGTAGGGGGGAGGTTGAGGATACGAGGAAGGTCAAGACGGGTGATGGGGAGCTGGATTTCAAGTATCATTTGTGATGGTTCATGGATCAACGGGGATGTGTGCTCAATAATTCTGGAAAACTTGTAGCGTCACCATATCGTTCTTGACATCAGTTCTATGAACCTGACACCTTTGACCTATAGATCTCCTACGTCTATAACGGTATAAAATCGCATCAATCACACTCATAATTGACTAAAAGAAACCGGTCAACGCCTAAAGAACGCAGCTGAAACGCCTAGTAAAGACACTTAGTTTAGTGCCTTGCTAAGCATGGCGAACTATTAAGCTCGTCCTACTTCATATCAGATACTTAATGATCGCTAAGTGTGCCGCCAACGAAGCTTCCCAGGCACATCGCCTTTTCCCTTCCCCCCCCCCCCCCCCCCCCCCTCTTTGACCTTCATTTCCTTTCGTCATTTCCGTGATTGAGATTGCTCTCTGGACCAGAAGCGAGCAACTGGTTGCAGAACTCGAAAGAAAAATCGAGCTTATTGCCCGGTACAAGAGAAGAAATAGTCTTTCGACACGCATCTCGATGTGAGGGTAACCAAGGAACAGACAGCACAGAATGAACCAAATGAGCGAAAGCAAAAAGAAAAGTAAAAAAGGAAAAAGAAAAAAAATTGTGGCCCGTACCGGATTCGAACCGGTGACTTCTATGCTGGACAGTAGGCCGCTGCGCAGAACGACGAAGCATCAGCTAAGTAGTGTTGATACCATTACACCAACGGACCACGGGAAGGTGCGCGGGAGAAGGATCTTATATACCCCAGATTGGGACGAGGAGGGGCATGATGAAAGCGGCCTGTGATGCGGCAGGCAGTTGAGGCCCGGGCAGGAGCGGCAGGCACCGCGTGCTGGAAGAGAACATTGGAATGGGATTATGGGATGAAAAACATCATTCATGTTAACAGTTGAGTCAGAAGAGGCCGTCTATCAAGGAGACCAGAGGATTCAAGGGGGGCTATTTGTGTCTTAAAACTCATCGTCTCAAATGAAGACAATGCTTCCTTCGTCAACTCCCCAGGTCCGGCCGCCTCTTCAGCTCAAGTCGATCTCGATACCATACCTAGCCGCCACTGACGGCCCAGTTTGCTTCTCCCATTACAGTACCAACGCCAAGAGGATCATGATGCGCCCCATAGATGTCGGAAGGGGAGAAGTTTGGATAATAGAATGCTTGTGGCAGAGAGAAGCTAGCGAAGAAACGCCAAAGCCAGCGCCAACTTCCAAGCCCAAGCCCAAGCTCCGACGTCGACCTCATCCAACATACAGCTTCAAAGCAACGAGGCAGCTATGGAAAACAGTCCCACGCTTTTGTATGTATGGGACAACATATATACATTTGTTGAAATTCCGAGCAGCGAACTGACAAGTTCTGGCCGTAGAGTTCGCCGCACAACGAACGCGAAGAAGGAAGCGCACGAATGTGGGTCGCCCGGGTTTGTTACAGTGGAAGCCGTGAAAAAAACGCCCAACCCGTCATTTCCCCGGAAACTGATCGGATTGACGTCTCAAAGAAACAACAGCGCTCAGCAGCTGGTGTAATGAAAAACTCAAAGATATAGTTTATATTACATTGCCTCTCATCCCCATTTCTTCATTCCTATTCTGCCTCCCTGGTGCCCGAGAAGGAGGGTGGTAAACTTCCGCTCGGTACACCTGGAGGACGTTAGTTGTTGACCCACTGAAAGCCCCTATAACTCCACTATAACTAATTCACATCCCTTGCACTTTTCTTTGCTACTCTCTTTTATTACTATAAACGAACGAAAATGGTCAACTACAAAAGTTTCTATAGGAAGAAAGCAAAGAAGCATCTCGTTTAAGAATGCATTTGCTTTTGGACGGTAATAAGGTTGTTAAACTGAAGAGTGACGAGTGTGACTTTTGGCCTTCTTTGCGTTAGGGAAATTTCGAGTTGGCCGTTTTCCCCCGGCACTGGTACACCTTGAAGCCACAGAGGACATTTCACCCAATCACATCTGACCCAGAAGGTCAGACAACGCAGTACCTCTAGGCTTCAGTGGGCCCCGCCCTGAAAGAGGATGAACAGCGCTGAAACTTTGCGATCATGCGAAAGGGACCGCCTTGACCCGTTACCCGAATATGAGCCAAACAGTACCAGACGTGTATGCAACTAAAGGAGCCCGCATTGCTGACCAACGAGATATACAGGCAGAGGGGGACTGTGCTGAGAGTGAGGCTCTTGGCTGATGTAACTTTGACAAAATTTCCCCCGGCAGCCTGGCATTCAGCTCCATGTTAGCCTCGGACTCGCACGTTAAGGTATCGACAGCTACCTCGTATGCCTCTAGATCCCTAGCGACCTACCGAGTCACTAATTCGAGACAGGGCCGACGGAAGAGTATGCGCGAAGTAACTGCCTTTGTTGTCATCACCAGCAGCCAAATAGCAGAAGTCCGAGGGGCACCTAGAGGTAGTTCGCCTGGCTTTCAATGGGCTTATAACGTGCCGTGGTTACTACGTACGATTCACGACCTGGTAGGGCGAGCCTTGCACCCGGTCCTCTTGCTGTGATACGCGGGAGTCGGCACGGCCCGGCCTGCAGGTCTTTCTCTCGAAAGAACTGGCTGTAGAGCGTGGGGATAAATCCGGGTCGATTGACAAAATGCGATGTATGCTTGTACGTGTACCTCTAGACTTAGGTATGTTGACCCGATTCAATCGAGGCGAGGTGGGCACAGCTGACAGCCAGACTGAAGGACCAGACGTGAAGCGGGCAAATATTGATGTCTACACAGTTTGGGAGCGTCGATGAAATGACGGCCAAAGATGCGGGATGGACCAAGCTAGTACGGTATCTCCCACCACGTCAGTGGCCTATCGGAGTCGAACCACTGAGGACTGGCCAGGGACCGAGATGTGTTGGTTCTTTCTTCATACCATCAAAAAAGTTAACTGAACAAGTACTAGTGAGAAGGGGCAAGAAAGAAACCCAGCCAACCTTCCATCACTCCCCTACATACCTATACATCCTCCCTAGCAACTTCAAGCGCTGGCTGCTTTGCCCTTTGCATCTTTTGCCATTTTCTCCCAAGTTCTTGTTTCAAAAGTCCAACGTTTCCAACATGGCCACTACCACTAAAGGTCCTTCCAAGTTCAGTGTGACTCCCGAGACACAGGCGAGTCTGCCTCACTTCTTCTACCAACAGCTCACATGCAAGCCCAAGCCCATCACCGGCGTCAACCTCAGTGGCAAGACAGCCATTGTAACCGGATCCAACACCGGTGTCGGTCTCGAGACGGCGCGACAGCTGCTTGACCTTGGTGTCAGCAAGTTGATTCTGGCCGTTCGCAACGAGGCCAAGGGCGCTGCCGCCGCCGCCAACCTGACCAAAGGTCGAGACCTCCCTCAAGATACCATTGAGATATGGAACCTGGACCTCTCCGTCTACGACTCCATCCTTGCCTTTTGTGCCAGGGCCGAGAAGGAACTCACCACGCTTGACATCGCCGTCCTCAACGCCGGCATCGGCCCTGCCGCGCGCTACTTCAACCCCCACACCGGCCATGACGAGGTTATCCAGGTCAATTACCTCTCCACCGCGATGCTGGCCATCCTTCTCTTGCCCGTCATTCAGTCCAAGCGCCAGCATCAATCCGGTCCCAGCCGTATGACGATCGTCAACTCCGAGGTATCGGGGTGGACGAACTTCACCGAGGTCACGGGAAAGACTAACAAGCCAGGAACACCGCCGGCCTCAATCCTGGCCACTTTGGACGCTGACGACAAAGATGGGAAAGTCGACATGGTAGATCGCATGTATGTGTCCAAGTTGCTGGGCCAGTTTTTCCTGTCCGAAATCGCAAAGGTGGTCGACCCTTCGCTGGCAGTCATCAACGCCACATCCCCGTCGTTTGTTCTCGAGACCGAGTTCAACCGCGATCGCGATAGTACATCAGTGCTTTACACGATTGGGAAGCTCGCGCTGAATAGGATGGTGGCCAATACGGCGGCTGTTGGGGCGCGAATGATTACGGATGCCGTTGTCAACCATGGCGAGGAGACGCATGGGGAGATGCTGAGCTTTCAACAGCTTGTTCCGTGAGTTTTGATTCGGGCCTAGGTATCAACGTTAAAAGATAGGGTATTTAACTGACGTGATGCAGCCTGGCACCTATCATCTATACGGAAGAGGGAACGAAGATTTCAAAGCAATTGTGGGAGGAGACTTTGTCTGAGCTCGAGTTTGCGGGCGTGAGAGAGATTTTGGATAGAGTGAGGAGTTCCTGAGGCACAGACAGCTTCCAGTTCGAACATGTTGTTTCTCTCGTCGGTACTAGCTACACCCTACCTCTAGATAAGGTACCAATATAATGCCTACCTGTCCTTGCCGCCTTTCTGTTTTCAAGTGAAATTCAACTGTTGGAACTTACTCCCCACAACTAAATACTAATCCAAAAATTCGATGTTCAACTAGCTGTCTTGACAGGTAAACCAAAGTGAACACGCAGTCGACTCTTGTTAAAAGTGCCAAACAGCATTCGTTTTCAACGTCTAATTACATTACTCGTTTCTATTCTATTTTATTGCCTTTCCGTTCTAACTCCTAAATGAAGCCCTGGTTCCAGCCCAGTCACTCCCATCCCCCCTTCCCCCCCTCCCCCCTCGTCATCTACTTAGCAACCTTCTTCCCCCCTCCCCATCCCCTTCCCGTCATATCCAACCCAATCCCATCAATGACGCACCTCCTCCCTCCCCTCGTAAACTCCTCCCCCGGCCACCCCTGCACCGTCGGAAGGATTATCATCAAGGTGGTATAGGAAGAAGGTGAAGCGGCAGAGTAATGTAAGCCTCTCATGGCAGTGGTTGTCAGTTTCCCAACAAATTGTATGTGGAAAGCGCACTTCTGTTCGTTAACAGCTTACGTTCAGATGATTGTGTGCCAAGGAAAGAGAAAGGAACGATGTCGAGTGTGGTGTTTCCCCGCCGCGCCCATCTTCCTTCCGTGTGGCAGCGGTCCGGTGTCTGAGGGCAAGCAACCTCGATGTCCATCCGCCTTCCCCTCTGGCCCGATACACCGATTATCTTCACACTGTCTTGCTATTGGTGTTTATTCGTGAAAATTGTTTTGCTCCAAGGCACCCTCGAATTTTCCTGTTCCTTTACTTGAGGGATTGGTATCTACCTTATGCACCTCACCTTTGTACCGGAGACCACCCACAATCATCAGGGGCAGGTCAGTGGGGACACCGCCACGATTCAATACGTGGCCAGAACCTTCCTTGAAAATGAAAACCTCTTTCCCGTTGAGTCTTATCATCAAGGTCTCAACGCAGTTGCCGTTCTTGAGTTGGTTCCCTCGTTCTGACCGTGACTTGGTTCCCACGCACCTTCTCCATACCTGGAGTCGTATGGTCTTTCCCATCCTACGCCTCCAGTACATACATTCCAGCTCCCATGATGTCACCCGCTGCTGTCCCGAAGTGGTTGCGAGCCAAATTCCTCCTCCCGCGTCGTGAGCGCTTCGCTTTCCTTTCCATCCCAACTCTCCAACCGAGCAAACAACAATCAGGGTGGGTCCTCCCCATGGGCATAAGAAGGGGGCCTCCCCCCTTCCCAAACTTCCTCCTCTTTCATTCTTTTCTCGTCTGTCGCTTCCTGCTCACTTTGCCGTCACCTGGGCTTGCACCCAGACCCAATCAACCATGGCCGACAACCCTGGGGGTGATAAATAAGTTCCAGGCCCTCTCCTTACATTTCCCCCGGACCTCTTCTGTTGCCCTTCGTTGCTCATGAGTCTTGATCTTCTCCGCTTGTCACTCACCTCTCTCCACGCATCACCGGGAATCAGAACCTGGCATCGAAACTCCCTTCAGTCACTCCCGATTCCGCACACCATGGATCTCCCACCTGATGTCAGCACCGAAGACCTTGATACACACAGACTGGTGATTGAGCTTCAACTCCGAGACATCGATGACCTTCAGAAAGAAAGCAGCCGGAAACGGAAACACAGCGAGGGCGAGACAACAGACTTCGAGACCGCCATCGCCACATACAGGGCAGAGCTCAACACCATCAACCAAGTGTTGTCCGATCGTGCATTGTGTGCCAACATCACCAGTTCCGCTTCCAGTGATGCGGCCGCTAGCCGCCAGCACTCAACAACACCATGCCCGGAACCTACGCCAGAGAGAGAATGCGTGATATGCACAGACCACTTCCGCTCCGATGAAGTGGCTACTGCTTCATGCCACCATGACTACTGCAGGCCCTGCTTGGTGTCGCTATTCACCGCTGCCATGACAGACGAGTCGTTGTTTCCACCCAGATGCTGCAGCAAGCCAATCAATGTTGACGACTGCCGTTTTCTTTTGGGGCCACAGCTCGTCGGGAGGTTTCTGGCCAAGAAGCTGGAGTTCGAGACCCCCAACAGAACATACTGCTCCCAACCAACATGCTCCTTCTTCATACCGCCGCTCTTCATTCGCCAGGATGTTGCTACATGTGTCAAGTGTGGACACAAGACCTGTGGGCTTTGCAGAGGCCAGTCTCACACTGGCACCGATTGCCCTGGAGATCCAGCGACGCAAGAAGTGCTCGATATGGCGGAGAGAGAAGGATGGAAGAGGTGTCACTCCTGTAAGAGGATGGTGGAGCTCAAGTACGGCTGCAATCACATCAGTGAGTTGATTTTTGTTGAACGTTCTAACATTTTGAAGGGAAGACTAACCATGGCCTGTAGCCTGTCCGTGTGGTGCCCACTTCTGCTATGCATGTGGCAATATCTGGAAAACATGTCGCTGCGAATTGTATAGTGAGGAAGCTCTCATGGCTCAAGCCAACAGGCACGTCAATCGAGATGCGGGAGCGGGACAACTCCCCGGGCCAGTGAGGCAGCAGCGAGTAGCGGCAGCTGCGCAGCACTTGCTCGAGAATCATGAGTGTGCTCATGCCCGATGGAAAGGTCGAGGAGGGCGGTTCCAATGCGAGGAGTGTTACGACTGGCTACCACGATACATTTATGAGTGCCGGCAGTGTCGTTTGCAGGCGTGCAGGAGATGCCGGTTCAACCGTCTGTGAGGTTCATGGTGACGTGGGGAAGAGAGGGGTACACACCGGTTTCAGCCCGCCGTTGCAGTTCCTCGGATCGATAGAAATTACTGCATTCAGCCGGACGCGAGCTACGATGCCAGCCATTATTCATTCAGTCCTAGCTGGCCATTAAGGGATGAGATAACAGATAATTGCGTTGGCCCAACTGTCGAATAGCCCAGATATAGTGTTGTTGACAACGACGTATTGACCATGCTTTTCCAAGTGTCAGAGACTTGCAGTCTTGCACAAAGGTAACCTCCACCACAACTCTTTGAATTCCCTCATAGCTTGGTGATTAACTTGTGGCAGTTAGTGTTATTCCAGACCCCATCGGACCAAGTATGCATCGACCAAGTCGCCTCGTCTTTGCCCTTCTTCTGTTTCTATTCACTCTTTCCTTTGCCCTCTCTCGAACGAAATGCCCACCCATCCCCAACTGGACCCTCCTCTCCGTCAACGTAACCTACAGCAACGAGACCTACACTCCAGGCGTCGTCTCCCTGGAGGTGCTGAGCTCGAGTACGAACGGAACCGACGTCTTCACCTGCGACATGCAGTTCAATAGCATCTGTCTGCCCGACGAGACGCGATTGCCAAGCGACAGAGAGGTTCTGGTGACGTTTTACATCAACATTGAGCTGGCGCGGATCACCTTCAACAAGACGTGGGAGTGTGGTAGTGGCCAAGGAGGGGCTGGGACGCCAGAACCGCCGAGGTATGTCCTGGTCCTGGTGTAGCAGACTTGACACTGGCGCTTAAGCGGCTACGGCCTGGTGACGCATGCTGATGGGAGTGGACGGTGAACCACTAGGCCACAGTATGCCATCGGATACGGCGAATTCCATATGGCCTGTCCCGGGGTGATTACGGAGGACATGACTTGTGTTGG
Organism: Neurospora terricola FGSC 1889; assembly: GCA_009805285.1. NCBI lineage: Eukaryota > Fungi > Ascomycota > Sordariomycetes > Sordariales > Sordariaceae > Neurospora > Neurospora terricola. The sequence goes on along the minus strand of RANZ01000005.1, from coordinate 76,606 downwards.
ACCAGCCGAGGGGGTGATGGAGCTTGATGCGGTTATTGTTGAGGCACCGCCGCCATCACAAGAGGAGAATGAAATCGGTGTATAGATGGAAGGAATGGGACGATGTGTGGAAAAGAAGAATCGGACGAGGTTCATTGCCTCACTGGAGGACTCCCACTGGACTGGAGCTGATGTGGATGTACCCCAAGTGGTAATCCGGAATGACACCGAGCAAATCTTGATGATGAGGGTGCCGAGGATTATGTTTAGGTTGAAACAAAGAAAAAACTTTAAACCTTCGAGGGTAAGAATGATTTCTCGAAACAGATGTTCCCCAAACCACTTGGCAGTTCGTTCTCGCTTGAACTAAAACCATATCATCTCTCCAACCGGAAATCCGGGCATTGCCCAAAGCCCGACCGTTTTTAGCCAATATTCCATCCCACCTCGAGCCCAAATGCTCCCTATATCAAGGCCGCGTACCTGGCTCGGTGTAATATGGGTAGCAACAGAGTTGGAAAACGTGGGAATTCTGGGGTATCGGAGGCAAGGATTCGGGCCGTTTGCAACGCTGTGAAGCCGGTTGCTACCCCGGAAGGAAGGCCCAGAAGAGTAACAGAAGCCAACGAAGCACCGGTACTACTAACCGAAACAACCGAGACTCAACGGTTTGCATGGCTGCATCCCCACAATCTCCAACGGCTGGCACCCTGGGTGAGCCTGGGGCCCCGGATTTCTGACTGCCTTTTGGCATAAACACATCTGGCCTTCATGCAAGTCATCTGGGCAAGTCCGCCAAGGGTGGTATGGCGGTGCTTGGTACCAAGATCACATGTGATGATGGCCTTGGAACATTGCACCGTCCAGGCCGCTGAGGGGGGTATTGGAAGCGCCCAACGTCATCTTTGATGGCAGTACTTCGGTCGTATTAGCGAGATCGTCGAGGAAAACTCTGCTGGCAAGGTGTGTGTAATGAAAGGGTCTTTGGAGACAGAGTTATCGCCGTCCTGTTGAGGAGTACTTAAGCATTAGCCAAACCGCCGAGAATGCATCTTCGTTTGGACACTTCGGCACACTTCCTCGGTCATCCTCCTCAGCTTCCGCTCTTTGCCTTCAACTTGTCACTATGAAGTTCTCCATTATCTCGGCTGCCCTTGCGTCGGCCGCAACGGTCAATGCCCATGGATATCTTACCATTCCTTCTAGTCGTACCAGACTTGGCGCGGAGGTAAGCAATGCCCTGACGATCGTTGGAAGATCGATCGTGCTGATCCGTGTTTTCTAGGCCGGCTTGGACACTTGCCCTGAGTGCTCCATTCTGGAGCCCGTGACCGCATGGCCCAACGTTACGGAAGCCAAGGTCGGCAGGAGTGGTCCTTGCGGCTACAATGCCCGTGTCAGCATCGACTACAACCAGCCTGCGACCAACTGGGGTAACTCTCCTGTTGTGACGTACACTGCTGGCGACACTGTCGACGTCCAGTGGTGCGTTGACCACAACGGCGACCACGGTGGCATGTTCTCCTACCGTATTTGCCAAGACCAGGAGCTTGTCAACAAATTCCTCACTCCTGGCTATCTCCCGACCGACGCGGAGAAGCAGGCTGCCGAGGATTGCTTCGAGAAGGGCACCCTTCCCTGCACGGATGTGAATGGCCAATCTTGCAACTTCAGCCCTGACTGCCAACAGGGCCAGGCTTGCTGGAGGAACGACTGGTTCAGTAAGTTAGTCTGTATCATTAAAAAACAGCGTCCGCTAATCGTGTGACTTAGCCTGCAACGCCTTCCAAGCCGACAACCGCCGTGGCTGCCAGGGCGTCGACAACGCTGCTCTCGGATCTTGCTTCACCACCATTGCTGGCGGCTACACCGTCACTAAGACGATCAAGATCCCCAACTACGTCTCCGGCCACACCCTGCTCTCCTTTCGGTGGAACTCCTTCCAGACTGCTCAGGTTTACCTCTCGTGCGCCGACATTGCCATTGTCGGCAGCGGCGGCGAGACCAAGCCCTCCACCACCAAGACCACTGCCACCGCCACGACTCTTGTCACCAGCAGCAAGACTGCCGGCGCCTCTTGCACTCCCGTTGCCACCGTCGCTGTGACCTTCAACCACCTTGCCAGCACCAGCTACGGCGAGTCCATCAAGCTTGTTGGCTCCATCTCGCAGCTCGGCAGCTGGACCCCCGCGTCTGGCGTCGCCTTGTCCGCTGCTCAGTACACCACCAGCAACCCTCTCTGGACTACCACGGTCAAGCTCCCCGCGGGCACCAAGTTTGAGTACAAGTTCGTCAAGGTGTCCAGCAGCGGCGCCGTGACCTGGGAGAGCGATCCCAACAGGTCGTACACTGTTCCTCAGAGCTGCTCCGACTCGGTGACTGCTGCTTCGTCGTGGAAGTAGGCTTTTTTTTTTTCAGGGTACAGGGAAGCGGGTGCAGGATATCGGGTGTCCGGTTGTAACCTTGTCGAATCTGATAGGAGGAGAACGATGGAGTCAGCACTACTTCGCTGTCTATACTAGGGATGGAGGTCTTGTATATAGAAGTTTCATGTTCAGCTGAGGAATTAATTGCATGCGCCGTCAAGTGCTGTTCGAAGTCCGATGTTCCAAGGGTCACTCGTTTGTTGTCGATATGGGATGCTACTGTAGATATGTCAATGAGATGAGGACCTAACTTTTAGGGCGGCAATTTGATCGAGTGTCTGTTAGTGTACTAACTGTCCATCAGCAGCATCGGACGGATGACGGGCCGGCCCGGCCTGGGTGGGATGCCCTCCCACGACCCGCACCTCTTTAAGATCGCAGAACAAAATGTTGTAGACTGGAGATATCATTATGGGGAGGAGAAACAACGAGATTTAGATAACAGGGCGGGCGCCGTAACGCCTACGAAAATGGAGAACGAACTGAATTGCTTGATGTGTCGATGTTGTTGTGTGAAGACGGGACGGGTGGAAGTGGAAAGTGAAATGGGAAGTAAACTGGGCGGCGAGCTGGTGTGTAGACCTGAGGGAGGCGCTGCAGAATGGCCTGTGCGGGGGAGCTGGATTCATCTTACAGTGGGTTGCGCCTGTCCGTGTACAGCGCACTTGTCACCTCCCTGGTAACCACCGGGCTCCCTAATAAACCTTCAGGTTCCTCCTCTTTCCTCCTCTTTCCTCCGCCACAACATCAACCTCCGAACAACCGACAAGTCACGTCAATTGCTATTCAACCAGAGAGGTGCTTCTACAACCAAAATTTCAAGTTGAGTGACTACGGAAACATCAGATACCAGAAAAAAACACGCCCTCACCGGTCCCTTCGGCCACGATGACAGTCCCGGTCTTGTTGATGATGCTGGTCGTCTTGTTCCTCGCCAGCGGCAGGTCGTCGTCCTCCTCGCGAACGTAATACGCAAAATCCGCGTCTGGGTTCGTCTCTGTCTGGCTCTGGCCATTTCCAAGATAAGTGAAGCGATTGCCCTCGTACTCAAATTTCCAGTCCTCGAATCTGACCTGCCTGATCGTCTCGAGGTAATGCAACGTCGACCCGGGCCACAGCGCCGTGATCTTGTCTTTTGACGAACCGGACTTGTACCAAGAGTTACAGGGATCCGCCCATACAGTCTTGGTCATGAATTGGTCCTTGTGTGCAACAAAATCCCGGACGGCCGCCGCGTCGGGCGTAAAGGACCGGATGTTGTGTGTCTGCCAGTGGTCAATCATCTTGACGATGTAGTCCGCCTGCGCCTCGATCCCGATCAACAGAGCCCCAGTCCCAACCGGGCTGTTGGGGCCAAGGATCATGAGATAGTTGGGGAAGTCGGCAGCAGCAAGTCCCAGATACGATTCCGGGTCCTGTGCCCAGACGTCTTGCAGGTTCTTGTTGCCGGCAACAATGGGGAACCGTGGCCGATACGAGGCATCAAAACCAGTGGCACAGATAAACACATCAGGGACCTGATGCTCGGTCCCATCCTCACACTTACACCCTTGTTCCGTCACCTCGGTCACTCCGGAAAACACGACTTGGACGTTTGGCTCTCCTAAGGCTTCCAGATATCCAGTGCCGGGAGTGAGTCGACGGCAGCCAAAGGCAAAGGTCGGTATCAGTTTCTCCAGCTCCTTGTTTTCTGCTAGCTTCTCTTTCATGGCCTTGAGAATGTAATCGCGGATGTTGTTGTTGGCATCGGTACCCTTGATGAAGACAGGAAGGATACTGCTGTTTCCACGTTCGACGCTTCTGCGATAGGCAAGCAAATGACCAGGCTCCTCTGCGAACCGTCGCTTTTCCTCATCTGTATACTGACGGCCTTCGAACCCAGGCAACGGCGAGACCCAGGTTGGCCGGCGCATGAAAACAGTGATCTTCTCAGCGAGCGGCTGGATGGCTGGAAGGATTTGGATACCAGATGATCCGTTACCGATAAGTCCAACAGTCTTCCCCTTCAAGTCTACCGCCTCATCCCAGTTGGCCGTATGGAGAAGAGTGCCCCTGTACTTGTCCAGTCCTGAAGTGTCTGGCCACTTCCAGTTGTTGAGGACTCCTCCAGCATTGACGAGAATGTCACACGTATCGTTCACGGTTTCTCCCGTTGTGAGGTCCTTGATGGAAACGTCCCAACCGGATCCAGTCCACTTGGCTCCCACCACCTGGTGTTGTGTCTTTATGTACTGACGAAGGCCATACTTGTCGGCAAAGTCGTTGAAGTAGGTGTATATCTCCTGGCTAGTGGCGTACAGACCTGTCCAGTCTTTCTTCGGCTCAAAGGACCACGTGTAGTTGTGCGAGTTGACATCACAAGCGCAGCTGTCATCGTCGTTGTCAGCGTGTGTGGCAAGTAATAGAGCAAGGTTGGTGACATACCCAGGATACCTGTTTTCGTACCACGTTCCCGATACCTCGCGGTTCTTCTCATACACCGTCAAGCTAAAGGCGCTAACATGCTTTTGAATCTTGTACGTCAGCTGCAGGCCTGAAGCTCCGGCACCGATACAGATGACCTTTACGGGACGCTCTGTATGGATGGGCTTGTCTAACCGCCATTCAGGCGAAGCGAAGGACTTGAGAACCATCTTGAGTCGAGGAGGGAAGGGGCACAAAGACTGAGCATGACACCAGTTCCTAACCTCATCGCAGAGGTCTCAGAACAGTTAAATATTTCCCATACCCCCTGGCACAAGCTAATCTAGTCACCTTTCCCTCTGCAAAACTCCACTCATCTCTCCACATAACCTCGGGTCGGACCGTGCCCATCACGAAGTTCATACCTGGTTCAGAAGCGAGCACGGAGGGGATCGCGGAGTCCTTGACCCTTTTGACCCTTTGGGTGGTAGTACTACTGCGCCCCTCATAAGTCATGAACACCCTTATCCATTCAGATGGAGTTAGAGTCTTGGAGGCCGGAAGACTTGTGTGTGAAACTGAGTGGGATCGCCTATTAAACTACCCAGTACGGATGAAGGGGGCTCTCCGCTCAATAAGCGCTGTACGTTCAGCTGCAGAAATCCAAGATGCACCTTCCTCTGATGGTGCTATTGACCGACAGCGGTGGTTACAGTGCATATAATTCTGCAGGCCGGGAGGAGAGAATGGCGTGACCGGTGGAGCTTCGTGTAACCGATGCAAAACATGGTGGACACCGGAGAATTGTTCAAGTTGCATGTGCTGCAATCATGAAGGCGATGGTGGGATGCAAGTGTTCTTGTATCTGTGATAGCCGTGAGGTTCTTATCTCACGGTTACACACCACGCTGATGGGTATATAGAAGTCTGTTGTAAGCATACGCGTGCGGCCCGCTGTGCATGGTATCTACTGCCGATATACCAAGAGATTCCGTCCGTCTGGCAAACACGGATAAAGTGCTGACATGATGTCTTTCATCTGTTCACAATATGCTTGGATAATCTCATCCCGTTCTCTGGCGGGGTTGAATGTCCTTGTCTCAACGTCCATCCTGCTGTTTCTGCAGTAGATAAAAGAAGGTCAAGCATAATGAAAAAGGCCAAAGCCTCCCTTGTTACAGGATGCACAACAACTGGAAGGGCGATCCTGTCTCATCAGTCTTCTATTCTGTGCAGCACAGTTGGGGTAACAGACAAACCTGTCCTTCACGACGGTCCACCTCGGGGCTGGTTGACGACACCACAACAACACACTGACCTCAACACCTCAACCATCTACGATGGCCTCCCTATCTAAGGCCTTTCACCTCCTCACCCCCCTAGGCCTCATCGCCTTCCTCTCCCTCATCATCTTTCCCGTATCAGCCATACCAGCAGGCTCCATACCACGAGTATCAAGGCTCGTCCACATCCGGTTATACCCAACAAACCTCTGCTTAAACACCACCACAGCGAGCATCCCTCACCTCTGGTCCGTCCAATTCCACTCCATAAACTACAGCACCCCCGGCGTTCCCAACTCCCCCGGCGGCACCGCCTCCTTTTCCGTTACCAACTCTTTTACGAATATCACGAACAAAATCGAGTGTGGGTTAAGGTTTGATAGTCTTTGCGATGTCAAGCTGGGTGGTCAGGGAAGTCTGGGCAGTCTGGGCAGTCAAGAGAATGAAGAGAGTGGGGTGTTGGATATCCATCTCCAAGTGCTGATTGAGGTGGCGTATGTTACTGTTGTTGAGAGTGTGACCTGCAAGAACGGGACCGGGGAAGGAGATGGGAACGGAGGGCAAGACCAGGATACGAGGAGTGTCAGCGTGGGTGGGATGGCGGAGGTTTATCTGGGTTGTGATTTTGAGGCGAGTCCGAGGAGGTGTTGGGGGGAGGAAGGGGGGTGGGTGGATGGAGAGGTTTTGGGGGAGGCGCCGGGTGGGGGGACTGGTGGGTGAGGGCGGGTGATGAGGGTGATGGTGGTGTTGATGGGGGTGGCGGGTTGATGGGGTGAATACTTGTAGGTGGTCGTGGTGGTGTTGGGTAAGAGAGGAGATGGAGGGCGGAAGGTGAAATGCTGAGTCTGTTGACTGAGGTTGGACGAGCTTGTTCGAGGTGCGTGGATGGGATCGGTCAGGATGAGATGACGGCGATGCGGACTGTGATAAGATGAATGAAGCAAGAAATGATTCTGAGTTGTATATCCAAAACCGAGAACGCTAAAGTGGTATCCTAAAATGCACAGCTTTTCCAGAATCCTGACATGAAATTTGTTCTCTGCAATCCGTTCATTCGCTTTGATTGCTTCCGTTGACGTGCTCTTCTGCATCGTCGGCCTCAATCAACTCACTCCCATTTGGCGGGAAACGGGAGAAGATCAGGACACTTGCCGCGATCATGGCAAGAATCTGTAGAAATGTCAGTTCCGTGTCATATGTAGCATAAAACACCTCCTAGTAAACTCACCGCATTGCAATAAAACGTCAAATGAGGCTTCCCGGCCTCTGCCAACGCAGCAAAGACAAACCCAAAGAAGCCTTGCGTCGCCAACCTGCCAATGTTCTCCACCAGCGTCAACGCATTGAGCGCATCAGCCCTTTGTGAAGGCGAGCACATCTCCGTCAAGACACCCTTCGCAGCCGGCGCGGTACCGCTGGCAAACGGAAGCATAGCGGCAGCCAGGTAGATATGCCACTTCTTGGTCGCCAACGCGGTGCAAGAAGTCAACAAGCCATCGGCCACCAAGCTCCAACGGAGGAAAAAGAGATCAAAGTGCGTGTCTTCCGTCTCAATCGGTGGCTGCGTCACCATGGGCTCTTCTTCGGCGTATGTGCCCATGGGTGCCTCCAGTTGCTCGGGTTGGATGAGCAGGCCTTGGGTAGCAGGATCCCTTTCATCGGAGATGGACTCACGGCGCGGCTGGCGCTTGGACTGTCGCTTTGCGTACCATTTCCGCCCTGATGAGATGATGCGCGGGAAGAGGACGATCAAGAAAACGGCGCGCATGAGAGCGAACTCAGACATAAGCCAGCCGTTGTCGCTTTGGTGGAACTCGAAGACGGCCGTGGCGTACAGCTGGATGAGTATGGCGGCGTAGTCGGTTGCGAGCACACCCAAAAACACACCCGTGCACAAAATCAGCACACCCAGATGCTTGATCACCTTCCCACTCCTCAACCTCACCCTCTGCGGCGCCAACACCTTCAACGGCGCAAAAAAGCCCGCCACCCCCTTTGCCTTCGGCCCGGCCTTCTTCCCGCCCGCCATGCTCTCCGGGCTGACGTACGGCAGCGCCAACTGCACAAACGCGGTCGAGATCAGAAACGCAACAAACGCCACCTCGAACGGCCTCCGAATCCCCCAGGTATCGCCAATCATGCCGCCCGTCAGATACCCCACCGCCTGGCCCAGCATGAAACACCCCTGCAGCATTCCAAAGACCGGCGTCCTCCTCGCTGGCGAAACCACCTCGCCGACGATGATGTTGATGATAAGGATATACCCCACCGGCCCGCCCAGGACGGTGATCAACTGCGTCGCTTGAAAAATCACAATCCCCGACCTGCCTCCAGCCAAAACACCCAGGATCTGCGTCAAAACGCGGATGGCAGGCACCAAAACCTGCGCCATCAGCGCCAGTCTCGGGCCGATTTTCTTGACTAGCCAGCCGGCGAAGAAGAGGTTGACGGTGCCGCAGATGGTGGTGCTCATGGCCAAAAACGAAAAATCGGTGGCGGTGCCGGCCGCGATCTCATTGCGGCTGCAGCGGTCGCCGGTTCCGGCGTAGGGAGGGTGGTGGGTGTAGAAGTCGTCGCATTCCATGAGGTAGAAGACGTAGAAGATGGGGACTTGGGTGAAGGAGAAGGAGGTGGTTATTAGGAAGGCGGCGAGGAGGATGCGGGTTTCGACGTGCAGGCGGGTGAGGAGGGTGAGGGGGTTGAGTGTCCATTTTGCTTTGGTGTTGTTGTTGTTGACATCGTGATGGTTGTCATTGGAGTTTTCGCTATCGGTAGGTAGTAATGATCGTTGAGAATTGTTAGCGTCGACATTTACACCATTCTCGGCTGTCCCATTTGGGAGCAGTGGCGTTGTCTCGTCGGCGGCCATTGGGATGCCCGTTCACCGAGAAAGCGGTCAATGGCTTGGTTTGAAGGTGCTTTCGGTCCCGAAGATGTGAGATGTTTGCTTTTAGGAACAGGAAAAGAGAGATGAGGGGGTGCAAGGTTTTATCGGATCTGGGATTGCGCTCTTGCGATGACCGCGCTAACAAATTCAATAGTGATGCCGCCGAAGCCGGGAGGGGATCATCGCTGATGGGCGCTTATCCGGGTCGGGGATCCGATCACGTCAGTGGCACAGTGAAACCGAGACTGACATAGGCCCGTCCGGGAGGTTTATCGCCGGAAGGTCAGACAGTGAGGGGCAAATGTGCTGGAACAATGTTATCGCGACCAGCTAGAATTGACGCCAAACCGACATCGGCAGGTGTTAACGGAAGGGAGGTGTGCCTGTGATAAGAAAGTACAGATGGTGTCACTAACAACTTCTTTGTGGATGGTGGCACACGCTTTGTTAGTGCATAAGGTATCGCTGGGGTAACGAAACCCGGGCCGCCGGTGTGACTGCGGTGTACTGCCCGGGGTCGCTGTTAGTGTTCGGTGACTCGTCCCCCACAACCGCCCGTGGTGAGTCGACGCCGTAACACAACGGCCCGGGCGGGCGCCGTGTGGGGGCCTGTGTCCCGTGCAACGTCCTCTTATCCGTCCATCTTTCTTCTTTTTCAACGAACTTCCACTTCATCTCGACTCTTTCGACGCCTGTTCTCAACGCCCATCCCGTTCGCCCGTCCTGATGCTATTGACCTGATTTTACTGTGCTCGACGCGGCCCTCCCACGTGCATCCGTCAACATGGCGTTCTCGCATATTCAACCGATTGGCGCAGCCACCGGCTTTGCTTCTCCCGCCGTTAGCTTCGGTGTCTCAACGTCCAAGTTCTCCGTTTGGTTGATGAGACATGCCCGAGCCTCCGAAAAACTCCACCTGGCTGTTACTCTGACAACAATCCAGGGGTTTAAACATATCAACCCATACCCAAAACTCTGAATTGCGGCGTCTCAACATCAATACAGGTGGGCACGTGGAGATGACGGCGGTCGGCGGTCGGCGGTCGACTGGCCCGACTTACCTATGCTCACTACCTAGTCTCACATATGTCTGATACTCCGGCAGGACAGACACAGAATTAATCGAGAAATCGCTGGGACAGATGGGGTGGAGGGGATAATTAATCGGCTACGTTACCGGACTGTCGTGATACCCATACGAGTAACAAACACCGGTCAACAGGAAAATAGCAGGAGAACACTGCGCTTCTTCGACCACTGATACAGTACAACCGAAAGCGAAACAAAGAATGATTTGTCAACTGGGTACCGTACCATCGACGGCCAACAACATGATCTAGGAGTCATGTGGTACGACCATGGTTGGATATCATCACCAGTCACCATGATGCTGGGAGCTGAGCTGACTGGTTACCAGCTTATGTGCCAGCGTTTTGCGTCCCAATGTGCTGGATCTGGGTACGATCCCGAACCGTTGCCAGGCTGAGTGACTGCCTGGAAAGTGACTGACCCAATGGGGCAACGCAACAAACGGGGAGCTGAGCCCTTGTTCACACCCTTTATTGACATGACTGCGGCCAACGAGTCCAGTCGTTTGCTTTCCCGGGATCTCGGGCCACCGATATTAGCGGGATCAGCCCGTATCAGCCAACGCATTGGGTGTGAAGTGGAAGGGGGTTATCACCCAAAACGGCACTTGGACTAGTGATGCGCCAGATATCATATATTACATCCCATGGGGGCTGACTACTTAGTCTGCCAGTAGCCCTCGTCTCGGAAAGTATTCTGTTCTCATCAACAACTGATCAGGCAATACTATGATCGACATCCTCATCATCGGCGCCGGTCCCAGCGGCCTTTGCGCAGCCAAAACGTTTCTGCAACACAACTCGAACAGCAACATAGTCATCCTCGATAGTCACTCGACCGTAGGAGGAGTCTGGTCCAAGGAGAGACTCTATCCCACCCTTCGAACGAACAATTTGTACCCAACAATGGACTTTAGTGACTTCCCTATGAAAGATGTTGGGATCGGCCGCCCAGGACAGCACATCACTGGTGAAGAGATGCACGATTACTTGACCGCATACGCTCAACACTTCGATCTGATGAAGCGGATCCGATTCAACACCCGAGCCGTCCAAGTTCAGGCCCCCACAAGTGACGGTTGGAAGGTAGAAGTTCAAGGACTCGCCGACCCAAACACCACAACGACACTAGAGACCAAGAAACTCGTCATGGCCACCGGCATCCTCGGCGTCCCCAACATGCCATGCCTCAAAGGCAGCGAAACCTTCGACGCACCCCTTCTTCACTCCTCCACCCTCGGCCCTCGCTACCAAGACGTCCTCCAAAACCCCAACATCAACCGCGTCGCCGTCCTCGGCGGTTCGAAATCGGCCTACGACACCGTCTACCTCGCCGCCACGACCGGCCACAAAGTCGACTGGATCATCCGCAAGTCCGGCCGTGGTCCGTCATGGGTCTTTCCCTCCCACACCAAGATCGGTCCCTTCAAAGCCTGGCGCGAGAAGCTCGTCACTCGACGGATTTCCACCTTCATGTCCCCTTGCGTGTTACCCGATCACTCCGGTAAACAACTCAGTTGGATCCGCGACTTCTTGCACACGAACAAGGTCGGAAAAGCTGTGACAAACAGCTTTTGGAAGGCCATGCACGCCGATAGCATCAAAGATTGCCGATACCAGGAAGGAGGAAAGGACGAACGGTTCAGTGTCTTAGAACCGGAACATAGTCCCTTTTGGTATGGGGCCAGCTCGGGGACGCTCAACTATGAGCAGGACTTCAAGGCGTTGGTGACCAGTGGGCAGGTGACTGTCCATCGAGAAGACATTTCGCATCTCAGTTCACATACGATCCACTTTGCTGATGACGCTGGAGCCTTGACCATCGACGCGCTTATCTGCGCAACCGGCTACTCCGCCAAACCACCAGTCGACTTCTTCCCGCCGGAACTACACTTTCAACTCGGCATCCCGACCGACTCGCTATCCGACGAAGAAAAGGCAGCCTGGGCCAAGTACGACAAGAAAGCAGATGAAACAATAGCGAAGCGCTTTCCCCAGCTCCTTTCACCACCCACCTCTGGTTCCAATCCAGAGTCCAACACAAACACAAAAACATACACCCCCTGGCGCCTCCACCGCGGCATCGCCCCTCCGGGCCTCACAGCACGCGGCACCAACTCCCTCGTCTTCCTCTCCATGCACAGCAACATCACCAACATCCCACGCATCGAGCTGCAATGTCTCTGGTCCCTAGCCTACTTCAACGACAAAGTCTCCCTTCCCCTGCGAGCCATCCCCCACCGTCCGGACTGCACCAATTGCGCTCCTACGATGCAAAACCTTGCGTACGACCCGGCCTGTACACAAATCTTCAAGGATACCGCGCTGTTTCAGAGGTGGTGCCAGCATCGAGCCCCGTTGGGACATGGCGGGCATTATCCGGATTTGAACTTTGATCAGCTGCCTTATTGGGATTGGTTGGTTGGTGATATGGGATTGGAGGTTACGAGGAAGAAGGGGGTGTGGAGGGAGTTGGTTAGTTCGTATGGGAGTGAGGATTATAGGGGGTTGGTGGGGGAGTGGATTGAGAAGTATGGGAAGGGGAAGGGGGAGGGACAGGAGGGGGGGAGAAGAAGTCGGTGGAGGTGGTGGTTGTGAAGCGGGATGCAGAGATTGTCTGAGGGGATAAAGTTTAAGGTTGGATAAAGTGATGATTGGGGGGTGATACCGGGTCAAAGGGCTTGAGTGTCCATGAAGGGCTGTGATACAAGGCTCGAGTTGCATGCATGGCGTTTGGATCACGGCAACTTTGCCGACTTTGTTCAAAAAGTTCAATTATCGTATATACATATTAACTGACGTCATTACATAGACAACATCAGTGCATAATTAAAAGGCCTTATCAACGTCTAAAGCTTCTTGCAAAGCCTCGTGTTGAACTCAATCTCCTCCCAGTCCTCTGTACCGGGGGTAGCCACGGCATAGAAGACACCCAAGGGATCCCACTTCTTGCGAAGCTGCTTGAGCCTGGGGTAGTTGGAGCCCCAGAAGTGGCTCTGCCAGTTAGGTTGGAAGGGGTCGGCCTGTTTTGTAAAAATCGTTAGTCAACCAACTCCCTCATCATGTTCACTAAGATCAAGAGAACTCACCTCATTAACATAAGTAGCCCCACTCCTCGACACATTCCTGAACCCCTCATCCATATTATTCGTCAAAACATTCTGCAAATCGTTCTTCACTGCCAGGCTGGGATGCTCCGGGCTCGGAAGAACAGCAATCACAAAGTCTGTAGCGTTCCTCCACGCCGGGTGCGCCGCCGAGGTCGAAACGGGAACGTTATGGCCCGGGTTGAACAGATGTCCAACCATACCACCAAAAAGATCCGGTCTGCCAGCCGGGCTGACCACGTTCTTCATAGCGGTAATGATCTCGTCATTGCGGTTGGCAACATCATCGTGGTTGAACATCCACCCGCCCGTCAGAGCCGTCTGGCCGGCCTGCTCGGCCTCGAAGAGGTCGATGTACAAGTCGTAGAAAGTGGGGAACTCCTTGATTCCGAACTCGTGCGGGATTCCAGCAGCCGCGAACTCGTCGAGCATCGGCTTCACAATGGCCTGTAGTTCGGCTTGAGACTTGCCGATAGCCACGAACGGGCGGACGCGGAACTGGTAGGGGAAGATCTCAAAGTAGACGTACAGCCCGTTGTCAACAAAGTGGTTCGCGTACTTGTGGAAGATTTCTGTGCCCTTCCAAATCACCTCGTTGTCAGACGTGTGCGTGGTGTTCAAGTAAAGCGTGGCGCCCGTGGCGGGGAGGTCAGGGAAGGTCTTGACGGTGGTGGAGAGGATGACACCATAAGAGGCTGGGCCGCCTCCGCGAAGAGCAAAGAAGAGGTCCGGGTTTTGCCACTCGTTGGCGTTGACGATCAGGCCCGAGGCGGTGATCACTTCGAAGTTGAGCACGTTGTCAACTGCCAGACCTTTCAGTGTCGTCCAGGGCCCGTGGCCGCCGCCTTGGATGAAACCGCCCGAGAGACCGACGGTGGCGCATTCACCGGTTACCAAAGCCATGGGCGGGTTCAAAGCGTGGCCCGACTTGAGAATGGTGCCGCCTTGCACGCCGGCGCCCATGGTCACGGCCGGACCGCGGTAGGAGCCGGGACCAGTGTACTTGTCGGTCCACTTGAGGGATTGGAAGCTGTGCGTGTTGATGATCAGCGAGCCGTAGCCGACGGAGCGGCCGAGGAAGTCGTGGCCCGTGTTGCGGACGATCAGGCGCAGGTTGTTTTGGCGCGCGAAGTTGACGCCGGCTTGGATGTGAGAGGCTTTGGTGGCCATGATCACGTAGACGCCGTAGCTGCCGAGGGTGCAGGGGTCGGAGGGGTTGGAGGTGGGACGGCAGGTGTCGTTGGTGAAGTAGGTCCAGAGACCGTCGGCAGGTTTTTCGACGCTGTCGATTTTGTCAGTTTGGGTTTGAAGTGGAAGTGGGATTGGATGGGCAACCTACATCCACTGCTCGTTGTGAAAGTTCTCCTTAGCCTCAGCGCAGGCAGCCTCATCGTATGTCTGGATGGTGCCAAAGGGTCCGTCGAAGGTGTTGTGGCAGACAGCACCCGCAGGGACGTTGACACGAAGAGTGCCGTCGACCGTCCTATTCAGGTTGTTCCACTTGTTGGCAGAGGGCCAGCATGGATGACCAGGATAGCATTTGCATCCGTATTTCTGGCCATTGTAGGTGGTCTGGTCGAGTCTCGCGGCGTCGGTCCAATCCAGGATGGTGTCGAGGATGACTCCCTTGGTCGACACAATCTGGGCCGTTTGGGTTTCTGTCTGCACGTCTTCTTGCCCAAGCACTTGAGAAGTGAGGAGGGCAAGCACGGTGGCAGTTGCCCGGAGGGATGTTTGCCACATCATGATGGCTGAAAGGGAAGGAAGGGACGGGAGGGAGAATGAAGGGGCGTGCCGTCTCGGTTCCAATCTTCCTGGGAAGGAGGGACATGCTCTGGGTTTATATCCATCCTGCCTTCCTCTTTAACCTGGACCCAGCCTTTCCCGTTCTCCAGTTCAACTCCAAGCCAAGACCCTCCAGACTCCGGATTCTGGAATCCAGCCCCC
Source organism: Neurospora terricola FGSC 1889 (assembly GCA_009805285.1). Taxonomy (NCBI): domain Eukaryota; kingdom Fungi; phylum Ascomycota; class Sordariomycetes; order Sordariales; family Sordariaceae; genus Neurospora; species Neurospora terricola. The sequence goes on along the minus strand of RANZ01000005.1, from coordinate 61,486 downwards.
ATCCGATGCCCGCCTATCCGCCATTCTCCGCTTCCAAGACCACAAGGGCTGACGATGTGCAGCACATTCTCCCCATCCTCTCCATTCTTCTTCCAGCTCGCCAAGCCTCGGTACCTACATGTTCGGAAGGATTCCCGCCCCGGCGGGCGTGGCGTGTCTTGCGTGCCAATCGCGACGAGGTCAGCTTGCCACTCGAGTGCTCGATGAGGTTTAGACGATGCATTAACTCGTGGTGCGCCGGCGGATGTAACTGCAACTTTACTGCAACTTGCTGCAATGCGACCCTGTTTGAAGCCTTTGTGAGGGGACCGCCGGTGGGGGAGGGGGACGACGGGACTGTCCGACTGGGGGAGGATGAGGATATTGTTCGAGGGGCCGGTTATCATGCGAATTGGATTCGTCCAAAGTGCTTGTAAGTGCTTGTTAGCGTCTGTCTGTGCGCTGCCATTCTCATTTCGTGGATGTGGCTGATGCTTGGCTTTTCATAGTGTGGGATAATTGCAGTGTTGTATTGGAATTTGCCGTTGGGCGTTTCTTTCTTCTTTCTGCTGTTTACAAATGTCTTTGATGGCCTCCTGCACGGCATCACGAAAACGAACGAAAGCACTCCGGTCTCCAACTAGTGACTTGGAGATTGCATTCTATCATCCTTCACCGCAACGGCAACCACGGCACTTGTTCGAGAAGCACGTTTCCTCGGTTAGCGATTCCGAAGTCTTCGCTTTTCAGTTTGAAAATGTAGGTCAGGTACCGATGCTCCCGTCTATCAGATGACTAGGTACTGTCCTGACCACGTCCTCCTAGGGCAGCCTATCTCCCTAGTTGCAACCAGCCGAAATCCTCGTTCCTTCAGAAATTCCACCAAGATACGGCAGTTCTTAACCACCTTCCTCAACTCATTTCAACTTGGAGACCTCTACCTCTCTACCGCCTCCCAAAGCGCCTGTTCATCAAGACAGGCAAATTCGACACCCACGGTCATGGCCTTGACACATTCGCATTTGGTAACAACATACTTCTCTGAATTAGCCGGCAAACTCTCCTCTTCAATCTCAGTCCACTCGTTGAAACCGGGGCAAATCTCGTCGTCGCTCTGAGGCACCCACAGCACGTTGACATCATCGTGCCTGGAGGCTACCATGCCTTGGGCAGGGTCCGCGTTGACGTTGACTTCGCAAATAAGCTTTCCGCGCTGGCACTGCTCGTCCTTCGCTTTGTTGACTTTACCGCAAAACCAGTCACGCCTCCGGAGTCTTATCGTGCATTCGAGGCAATGGTCATCGATGATGTATCGCTTGAGGCACTTTGCGTTGGGACATTCCGAAGGAAAGAGATTGCCCCGGCCTGAATAGCGGTACTTTTCGCATACTAGCTCGAACTGGCCCCCGCCCTCTGTTCTCTGAGATGCGGGCTTTTGGATGCTGAAGTGACATTTCCATACCCATAAGGTGTATTCACACATGATGACAGCGTGATTGGAAATGACCGGATTGTTTTGGAAGAAGGGATATCCCGTGGCTGGCTAGTTCTAGAGATCGATGGGGGTTGTTGCACCGACAAAGGATTGGGCGATGGTGAACTGGAGCGAAATTTATGGTCTCCAAAGCAAGCAGGTCCGTTTATATAATCTCGGCCTTTGACTCGCAGCAGTCTTCCAGCTACAACATTCGTCACGGCAGTCGATTGTCTTCGCTGTGCGTCAGTTGCTCGTTGGTTAACGATGTTTGATGGTCCAACAATCCGTTGTGTTCTTGCTTTCTTCAACGTCTATCATCCCGTCAGCACTGACACAAGTAAAAATACTGACTGAGGTGGTGAAGGATACCGAATGGTCACAACGGTGACTTTCTTGATTACTGTTGAAAGGTGTTTTCATTCATCTGAGGACCTATAGCGGTCACCAGGTATGTAACCGCCATGAAACCAAAGGGTACCAGCGAGTCTGTTATCTTCCTGCCTCAACACCGACAGCGAAACAACAACCGAGCACGAAGGAAAAGTGATGATTGCCCCAAAAAGCGGTTTGCTGGTACAGCTATCAGACTCAGCCCCAAGCGCTTTCCCAGCCGTCAAGACAAAGATTTTTCCTTCACCGATGCATCATACATTCGGCTCCTGTTTCTTGTCCTTGCTTGCACGGAGATACCCCTTCTATCCCTTCCACCTTTATCCTTGAAAACGAGAAGAAGCTGATCGAAGCTGACGATGCAGAAGAAGATGCCGACGATGACGGTGCTTCCAACCCTCACTGCATCACTGGAGGCTTAAGCCCTGGCTTGGAACAGTTTTCGGCAACAATTCCAATTAGAAGGAGGCGAGAGCTGTCGATGAGCTTGGGCAACTTCGGATCGACGACCTTGTTTCCGCAGGGCTGTAATGGATATTCGCCGTGATCATGAGAGACCCCGGGTTGAGGGTTCTCGTTTTCGGTGATATGCCATATCTTTCTTTTGCAATCCGAGCGGAAATCGCCACTGATGTTACCGCACTTCTCGCACACCCAGTAGTAGTTGAGGGCCTCAATATTGCACCGGTAGCAGTCGTCGTTCACAATGACGCTCTTGACGCATTTTGCCTGGCGACAGTTGGAGGGAAGACGAGGAGGTTCGCAGTTGGGATAACTGGGGCATTTCTGCTCCTGGGAACCTTTCACAACGAACCGCTCGACGGCGTAGCCGCAGTTCCACACCCACCATTCGTACTCGCACATCTTATCTTCGTGGTGGAAGTCGTTCCGGGCTGGGTGAGCAACTGGTGTTGACTGGGTGTTTTCGTCTCGGTGTGCAATTGTTCTGGTTGCTTGGTTTGGCAGCCGCGGAGTGAAAGGGATGAGTAACGGAGGAAATCTGGGGTGGAACCAAACCGTCTATTCTACTGACAGCATGCCTCTCTATATAGAGGTACCTTTCTTTGCCGCTGACTTGGGCCGGTCTTCTTGCACGAGGAATAAGGTGGGCGATACATTTTTGGGGCACTTGTGCCTATACTAGTTGGTTGTTGATGTTCAAGGATCCAACAAGCCGCCTTTTTTCTTTCTTCAAGTCCTGGTGGGATGGTCGTCAGCATTGACAAAAGTAGAAATACCGAAGTGAATGTTCCAAGGCATGAGCCGCATTCGATCATGACTTTTACAGATAAAGCGCATTGCCTTATCCCTGGAGCGTTGCGGCGTTGGTAACCCGGCACCCCAACTGGACCAACAGCGGCCACCAACATCCCGTCTTCCGTCGCCAACAAACAGTCACCAACACCCGTGCCAACAAGTACGTAACAAAGGAGACCCGTGAAGGACCACCAGACCCCAAGCAAGAACTGATTGGAGTCGTTGTGAGCGAAAGCCCTAGACTGCGTCTAAAAATTCACCGTCGTTCTTGTCGTCGTCACTATTATCAAGGAAGATTCAAGCCGGCGAACTACCTCAGTCGTATTAACAACCCGCACGAGACCGTCATATTGAGCTCGAATTTGGCCATGGGGTTTCTGATCATGCTCTTGTGGTTTATATTCCGATCCTTCCGAGTCAGTAAGCGTATCATACATTACAGTGTCTCGGTGGTGAGAGATAACAGCAAATCTATTAACTTCCAACCTCAACGTCAACCTCAGTACAACAACCAAACGCAGAAGTAAAAATGACGATAGGAACAAAACAATTCGTTGATGCATCCATCCATTCTCAGTCGCCAATCCCCTTCCCACTTCAGCCTTCATATAGTCCCTTCTCCTCCTTCTTGTTGTCTCCAAAGATGCCGTGGGCGCCTGCTTTCAACCAAAAAGAAGACAGGCTCCAGAAAAAAGTATTCTCATCGTTCAAAAGAGTTCCATACTCGTCATTCAGTCGGTACAAGAAAACTCTACATACTGCAAAGTTCCTTCCCCAGTAACCAGTCTATGACATCGGCAATCACGGGAAGGAAATCCATCAACAAGAGAATCAACTTCTAGGTCTCCTACTCCGTCATTGAGCCACCGCTTGCTGTTGGAACTGGAAATCTGATTCTGGCCGCCACATTCTGTGTAAACTTCATGTTGACGCGCCGGAAAGGCTCCTCCCGCATTCTCGCAATCTGTGTTGATGTTGGTGTCGACAGTGACAGTGACGGTTGTGGCATCGCGCCGACATTGGTCGGCATTCGATTCGTTGAGCTCGCCGCACTTGGTACATATCCAATACTTTCCAAGTTTACATTGGAAACAGTGGTCGGCAAAAGTAACCTGCTTGATGCATGTGGCTTTGGGACAATCTGAGGGGGGTTTTGTAGGTTGAGGGCAGCTATCTTCGATAGGATTTCCGTCTTTGTCTTCGGGGTACCGCACGATGGCGTATGAGCAGGCCCATGACCAGTATTCGTATTTGCACATGCTGGTGAGTCTTCGGAGTACCTGTAGTGTTGACCTGATGCTGAGAAAATTGATGCGTTTATGCAAAAAAATGTGCGGTGTTGAATGGAAGAGAATGATGAACGCCCATGGATTGATGTGTTTCGACCAGCTCAGTCTTTTACAACCCGAAAGCACCATCTACATACCCGTTCCCGCTTTTTGAGCACTCCCTCAGCTCCTGCCTCAACCCCCCCCCCCCCCCCCCCCCCCCCCCCCCCCCCCCCCCCCCCCCCCCCCCCCCTTCCCCTTTTCCTCCCCAACTTGGCACATTAACATGGTTCCAGCTTCAACAGATGCGCAGTATTGTCGGTAAAGGTTGACATCAGTTCCAGGTTGGTTGGCGACGCCTTTCAACAGCCCGTCGCCATCGTCGTTTAAGGGAAGCACAACCCGCACCCTCCCCAAATCTACACGCATCTTCCTTTTTTTCTTGCTCTGGCAGACACTAGCAGACAACTTTTCACCACCATCCAAAAATCTCCCAAAATGCCGGTGGAACATAAGATCTGTTATTCATTCTCTTGTAGGTCCATATTCTATCCGCAATGCTGAATTTGATAGCTCAATGATGGTGGGCACAAGAGTATTTGCAATTGCAGCTATCTCTACTACCCTTTTCTTCACGTGTTAGGTGTTTTCTCCTGCGACCTGCGCTTCATCTTGGAAAAAGAATGATCCCAGCACCGAACAACAACATACCTCTAGGGAATGACCGACTTCCCAACACCGTCCTCCGACCCAGTTTGAGTCCCGCATCCTAAACAACTACAATCCAACAACCGAACGCGAAAAAGGAAATAACGGCGCGCACAAAACGATCCGTGAAAGAAACCATCAGCAGCCATCAACGCCTGTCCTAGTAGTGCCTACAGTCCCTTCTCCTCGCTCGTGGCTTTTCCAAAAAAAAAAGCCGCAAGCCCCTACCAGCTAGACGAAAGCCCCCCCTCCCCACATGAGCCACGCTTAATCTTCTATATTTCCATCAAGCAACGATGAAAGGTGCAGAATGACATCCTTTTCCCTCGTTCAGGCTCCCGTGACACTGGCATACTTTCGACATAGCCCCACCCACATGTTCGGGGGGTACTATGTTGAAGATCCACTGCCTTTCATTGCGTCTGTGACCACATATGTTTTTCGGTTGGTGGAGACCCGCCGCCATGGAGGGTCAAAGATCCGTTACATTGGTCTGCCTCTGTTGGGTTCGAGTGGCCGCACTTCTTGCATATCCACCATGGAAGAATGGACCCCAGTTGACAACGGTAGCAGTGGGCAGTGGAAGTGACATAAGTGATGGTCTTTAGGGGACAATTCAAGGAGAGGTTCTTGTAATTTTGGAGCGCACGCGAGCAGTATTTTTTGATAACCTCTCCATTCTCGTCTAGGGGGTACCGTTCAATGGCGTATCCACATGCCCACTTCCAGTGTTCAAACTCGCACATGATGAGTCTCGGAGCAGTGTTGAGCTGATATTGGGCAAATGAGGGCGTTTATGCAGGAATGTCCGGTATGGTTCCCGTCCTCAAAAGGACTGTGATCTCCCGGTAGTGGTTGGGTGGCTGGCGGCGCAAGTGTCCTGGTGGCCGGTATTGAATATGGGCTGAGTGGCAGAAATGAACGATGACGGGCTGATGTGCTCCGACTAGATCAGCTATCGTCAAGCAGACAGACCCGTAGATATACCCGTTCTCCTTCTTTGAGCACTCCCTCAGCTCACACAGCTGACTTGGCAGAATAACCGGGGCCCAGCTCCAACAGAAGCTCAGCATCCTTTCTCGCTTTGATATAACAATCATCGTTCTGTTGTCAATAACGGTCGGACCCAGTTGGTTCGTGATGTCTTTCAACTGCCCGTCATCGTTGTTGCTCGGCTTGGAGGCTAAAACCGGCCAATTCATATGTCAGCGTTAATCTACCCAGAAGTCAAGACCGCTTCTCAATATGTAAACCCGGGTTCGGTCATGACATACAAAGCAGCGAGATGCCGCAGTGCCTGAGGCGTGGGCGACAGCCGACCAACATACGCAACCAACATCCCGCCTACCGGTACCAACACCGGGACGCACTAACGCCTGCCTCAATGACTAACAAAGAAGACTGCACCGTAAACCGGCGAACCGAAACCAACATGAGGTATGTGGACAAATATACCCTTGCACCCAAATCACTGTGTCATACGCGACCTCACCAGCCACACCGGATTGATCCGTCTGCTTCTGATCTTGCATGCATCTGACACTTGTGCTCGTCCAACGTTTCGTAGAACCGAGGCATTTGTACCATCGCGCTGGTCTTCCAGTTATGTCCACGCGAGAAGGCAAATCAAGCTGAGCATTCTGGAAGCTTGACAAGTCGTGCCTTTTAAGATCAAATGAAGCAGTACAGACCCGCAAACTCCAAGTGACACCGCACCTGACACAAAGGACCGATGCCCCATCCTCAACTTCAATACAATGCGTGACATCAATGCACTCGCATCAACGACCCTGACGAGTAAGACACTTCTCAACTTCAACACCAGCCACCGGCAGTCCCCTTCATAAAACAACCCAGACTGGAGTTCGGGGGTAATCATGTAAGGTACCCTTTCAGACCACACTCAGCAAACCACCACCCCCCTCAACCAAATTCCAAAAATGTGGCACCCACACTGAATCCCTCTTCTCCTGCTCCCACTCGCACCTCACCATCCTCCACCGCTGCCTCCTCTCCCGTCTAATCGGCATACCCTGCCCCCGCACTGCCCGCAGCCTCCGAGAGGTTCACCAATACCCCGGTGTTTGCCGCGCTTGTCTCGGAACGGACCGGGACCCGTACCGGAGTTACCGGCACCAGGTCCCGCCTGAACGATTAGAGAGGAGATGGAAGTGTTGCTACTGCAAGATTGAGTGGGAGGGAGGAGAGTGGTGTAATTCCTGGATTACTTGGATTGAGAGGGATGGAAGGGGGGAACTGGTAAGGCAGAGAGGGAGGTGTGGGCATGGGAGATGTGTTAGTTGTGATAGTCGGGGGAGGGAGTTGGGAGGGAGGTGAGGTAGGTGATGGATGGGTTCATGGGAACGGGATCCGGAAGCTGGGAAAAAAAAAAAAAAGGAAGGGAAGAAACGAGGGTGTGGATTCTGAGAATCTGAAACGAGTGAGACTGACCAGTCGGAAGGACAGGGAGTAATTACTTAATACGTGGGTAGTGGGTAGTGGAAGTTGTTCCTGATGGTGGAGTGACAGGGGATTAGGGGATCGCCGGGGAGATTCCGCGGACAGGGGCTGATGATCAAAACCGTTGGGCAAAGATCTGGCAGCAAAGAAGAACCCTGACAATAACAACATAAGCAACTTCCTAGGCATAAACATCAACCTCGCAAGGGAAGACGCTGAATGATGCCAAAGATCTGGAAAGTGCTTGATTCCGGAGAGAAAAGGAAACCAGACAAGAAGGCGAAAGCGCCTTTCCAAAGGAAAAGTGCACGGTAAGCGGAGAGAGAAAGGGGATTTGGTCAAAGCTAAGAAACCCCGCCGTATTCGACGACGGGACGTACCTACAATAGTGGCGTTGGGTATCGCGAGCGACGAAGCGCGGTCGGCGCTGCAGCTGTTGATAGTGGGGAGACCGAGCCGGGCAGGCCCTGAAGATATAAGGTACACCTTCCTCGTCACCCTCCCTGATTTGGATCAGCCAACTTCCCTCTGACTGTCGCTAGCCTCCTTCCTTTACAGTTGGTGGCTCCTGCTTTGGTTGACGATAACGTCTTTCCTATATTGGGGGGTTGCCTTCTAGATGTAGGTGGAGACGCCGTTCACCAGTTGTTCCTGACAAACATGTCGCTCCTGCATGCAAGTCCGTCGTGTGACGGCTGCGGGTGTTACCGTACCTGCAGGTGAAGCAGATTGACATATGGGATGAGATGAGGCTGACAGCCGCTTCCCGCACACGAACCACAAACAAAGATCACAATCACATGGCCAATTCATCGGGAGAAAAACATAGTTAGACCAAAAATCAAAAGCTTTTCATTACACATGGGTATAAACATTAAGACACAGAGATCTAAATCTAGAGCTTGGTGGCAACAGGAGTGTAGTCCTCGTTCTTGAGGACATAACGGTACCTGGGCTTGCCATCCTCCAAATCGACAATAGCCTGGTTGGCATCCTTCATGGGGATCTCCTTGATCCAGGGCCGGACCTTCTGCTCGACCGCGAGCTTGAACATCTCCCGGATATCTTCGGGCGAGCCGATGAGGGAACCGGTGAGCTTGATGCGGTTGAAGATAAGGGCCATCTGCTTGATCGGGGGGAGATCATCGTCGGGGGCGCCGACCTGGATGAAGGTGCCGTCGAGATCGAGGAGAGAGAGGTACTCGTTGAAGGGCATGTCCGCGGAGGAGGCGGTGCAGAGAACAACGTCCAGAGACGACTCATTCTTGGCAAGCCACTCGGGATCCTCAGCGGTGGCAATGAAGCCGGTAGCGCCCATGGCGATGGCATCCTCCTTCTTGCTGGAGCTGCGGGAGATGACGACGACCTGGTCGGCGCCGAGGGCCTTGGCCCACATAACACCGAAGTGGCCTAGACCACCGAGACCGACGATGCCGACGCGCTTGCCAGGGCCGACACCGTGGAACTTGAGGGGAGCGTAGGTGGTGACACCAGCGCAAAGCATCGGCGCGGCGAGAGAAGAAGGGATCTCATCGGGAATCTTGACGGCGAAGAAGGAGGGGACACGCTGGTAGGTAGCGTAACCGCCATAGGACTTGCCGCCGTTGAGGTAGACACCGTTGTAAGTGCCGACGTACTGGACGCGGCAGTAGTTGTGGTTGCCATCGGCGCAGATCTTGCACTCCTTGTCGGTACGGTTGCGGCAGGAGTCACTCTGAGCACCAACACCAACACGGTCGCCGACCTTGATGCCGCCCTCGACCTGAGAACCAGCACGGACGACGGTACCGACAACCTCGTGACCGACGCAGCAGGGGTAGTTGGTAGGGCCCTAGAGGTATTATTAGTATAAGAACTTGATTGTTTTATAGCAGGCAAACATACCCAACCGCTCCTCAGGGTGTGAATGTCGGAACCGCAGACGCCGCAGCACTCGATCTTGATATCAATATCGGTCTCCTCCCAGGGCTTGGGCTCGAACTCGCCCCACTGCATGTTGCCTTGGGCAGAGCTCTTGTCAAAGCCGAGCCAGCCTTCGAACTTGTAATCGGTGCCCGACATTGTATCTGGTGTTGTGTGGTTGAGAGAGAGGTTGTTACAGGAATGTAGAAGTGGTCCGAAAGATGGCCCAGAGTCCCCGGGGCCCTTCACATCTTTATATAACTTGCGTCTTGGAACCTGTTTTAGATCCACCTCCGGGCCGACATGGATACATCATCACTCAGCATCCATGATTTTGCCTCATGGAAGTTTGGCTGGAAGTTTTTATCGGGGCCCACAGCTGCGGGAAGCTCTCGGAGAGCAGGGGATTCCAGGGATCCACCCTGTGAAGCGTCGGTCGTTCCATACTCGCTGTGCTTGATAAGCAACAGAGCGCTAGAGTGCTAGCAGAGGCAAACAGCGGTAAAAGGTTGTTGTGTTGAACAAGTTGAAACCTTTGAATGCGATAGGTTGTTTCAGTCTTGATAGAAGATTCCGGTCGGCATCTTTTTTCGAGAGGCGGCTCTGACTGAAACCCGAACCTCCGGGCCAGGCACAACTTTTGTCCTAACCTCTGTCTAACCCTTTCGTATCATACCGGCCATTGACCAATGGCGCTACGGGATAAACGCCTTTGTGGGGACTGTTGACGTTGAATCTCGTCTCCGGAAACTCGGATCTCTGAATCGCAAAATCCGACATTCTGCACCGGACAGCGCGGATGGTAACGTATCAGTGTTCGAGTCAGATATTGGCTGTTTCAGATGCAACCTGAACATCACAGCACGTGGCGCTGAGAAGGCACACAACATTGTTGTTGTTCGTGTCGATTTGAGTATTTACTCGAACTGCTTGCCAGATTCGCAATGAGGTGACGTCGTCGAAAGTGCAAGGATGGGGGCGGCACTTGTCTGAGTTGCCGACACTGACAGCCACGCGACGCATGGGTAAGCCTGCGATACAGCGGGTCTGTCCTTCTAGGGTCTGCTAGAACACTTGCTAAAACAAACTGTATTATTAATGAAAAGGCGGCTGAAGAGCGTGTCTCGAGCGTGTCTTTGGGAACATGTGAGATACGCTTATCTCAGAGCCCGGCTCAGACGTCTTCATGTAGTTTTGGAGCTCCCATTCGGTCGCCCGTGCGCATCTGTGAGTCCATCTGATGCCCCTAAAATGCCCCGAGCTGGTCTGAGTCCTTGAGCTAAAGATACGCAAAGATCTAACGATCATCGTACGTACCTAGGGTACCCTGGCCGGCCTTAGATCGCAAAGCCAAGATTGTGTTCAAGCAGGATCTTTGTCGTGGGTTCGGGACTACCTTATGTCCGACCCTATCGGAGAGTAACGTCAAGATAACAACGTCTATGATTCAGATCATTGACCTCGGTACAGATGCGCCAGGTGTTTGGGACACCGCAGTCGATGATGGCGCCTCTTGTCTCTGACGCTCAAGCAGGCGAAGTTCTCGTTCGTGCTGATCAGCAGGAACATAGACCCATTTCTGGTCATCCTTGATCCAACTTCGTGACGGCATGAATGCCTCGAGCATGTCATAGTTGTCGCGATTGTAGGGGAAGTCGACTGTGGGAGGGCCGCTCCGGTCGAGAAAGGCATCGGTACCACTGGCGACATCGGAGGGCGTCATGCGAAAGCGGGAGCGTCTGTTGCCTTGATTGGCAGTGTTTCGGCGAATGGACCAGGTGATGGACGTCAAATGTGCTTGCAGCAGCCTCACATACCACAGCTGACTGTGAAGAGCCTTGGCAACCACTTGGGCGTGCTCTGCGACCAGTTTCTTGTTCCAGTCAGGGTCGGCACCACGAGGGATCGTGGGAATTTGTACTCCATTGTCCAGATCATCCTGCCAGTGGGCGAAGTCGACAATAATGCAAAGAAATATCCAGCGAAGACGACAGGTATAGCAGAAGCAGACAAGGGACGGGTCAGGAGATTGGACGTGTTTATAGTTCGCATTGACTCTTCTAGGGCTGAGCGCATCACCGTAGGCTTCGTTGAGTGCGCGATGGGCGTTTTCGTCGAGATCCTGGGCCAGGACAGGCAGGCGGAAGCATTTGGCAAGGGAGGGGTAGCGCCATGCTATGATATCGCGGGTGATGAGGTGTTCTTGGGACAGTATGAAATGTCGGAGCGACTTGTTGACACGGCAGAGGACAAACAGCTCTCTGGGTTCGAGGAGGGTGATGATCGAGTACAGCAGCTCGTAGGGGAGGTCGAGCATGCCTCTGGGCGGCACCGTCGAGGCCCGTTTCGCTTCCTTCTTTTCGCGTCTCTTTTGCTTTCGGTCCGTCTTTTTCGAGTGCAGTGGAATGGCTTGTGTGAGATCGACAAGTGGCTCGAGTTCGTTGTCGTCGACGTCTTCGTATAGAACGGTGGCCTTGACTTTGGTTTTGGTGTCAGCCATCTCTGGTGGCCCCGCAGCATTTACAGAGCCCGCATCGCTGAATGAACTCGGCGCGGTGCGACTCGATCGCGATGCTGATGACGTGGTGGGCATTTTGAAAGGAGGAGAAAATAATTGAAAGACGAAAGGCTCGCTATGCAGAGCCCGACAGGCTAAAGAAGGAAATCATAAAAATAGAAGGCAGGTGCAAGAAGTTGGGGAAGAAGGTGCGGGGGAGCAATGACCTGGACAGCCCTTTCCAGTGATGCCGGGCGCCGAGGAACAGCTTCCTGTGACGGGAGCTACCGGGCCTTATCGATACGCGATAAGCTTTCGATAACAGCCGAGTACACTAGTACTAGTAGCGGGCCGTCAGTGGAAAATAAATAGTGATAGCGCCAGCTGGCAGAGGGTCCTGTCGGCCCGGCTTCTCATTCGTACCTTCCGTTGCATTAAGCTTCGAGCTTGGAGCTTCTTGCTCGGAATCACAAGTCGGCAGTCAACGTTTCTTCATGACTTGCACTTCTTCTCTCAACATCAACTTCTGCCTGATCGAACTCCAAAGTTTTACAATCGCATATTCATCTCCGTCTCTCAATCAATGCCCAAACCCAGTCAGCAAACAGTGCTCCACGCCCAATATGGAATCACCACGGCAGAATCCAATGGCTACATTAATTAGCCTGTATCATCGTCAACCACACCCTCACCGGCTCATCCCAACAACGTCAAGTCATGTCCCTTCCATATAAGAGGACGAAGCAAGTGCTTCCGACCATTTGAAACGGTGATCTTCACTATTCCCTCTCATATTCATTACACCCACTGTCATGGCCTCCCTCAGAGTGCTTCTTCTTGGCCTTGGTGCCTTTCTTCCGAGAACACGGTGTTCCTCCATCGTCCACAACCGCCAATATTACCCCGGTGATCCTTCGGAAGGCGGCCCAGTCACTCCTCAGAGCTGCACAGAGGCATCCTTCACCAGTCCTCGGTGGGGTATCTACAACCCAACATTGGTGACAGTGAACGGTTCCAGCGGCGGCTCACAAGGCGACATCCGCTTCTTGACTGGGAGCAGCCGCTGATACAAGAATGTCTTGACGACTGGCAAGCCCCAAGAGGCGAGGAAACCTTGTGTATCATGGGAAACTCACAAGTCTGGGGAGCTCTGACGACCCCCGTCCAGATCCAACCCCAACTTCCCATACGCCCTTACACTCCATCTGAGCTGCCCGAACGCTGTGTTGACAGTCTGTATCTTGGGACCCCCAGTGGCTCATTGAGAATCTCGTTTACCGGAACTATTCATCCATCTCCAGTGGAAACAGTACAAAGGAGATCCTCACCGTAACCGTTCCAAGACCAAACAAGTCCAAGACGATATCTGGATCCTTTGACTTGTACAACCCAGGATCCGGTGACACGTACAGGCTACATGGTCTTCAGATATAAAAAAAACGATGGCGCTTGGCATGAGTGCACTTTGGCCCCCACAGAATCTGGAGAGCAACAACCACTCCCTTGGCAATTGTATCACTGTGAGTACCGTTTCGGGCCCGGGCATCATGAGATCGGCTTCAAACTTAGCTGGGCATGCGATGATCGGGATCCTTTGCATCCTGTAAGTCCTATTCTCTCGATCTGTAGTCATAACGATCTGGCCCTGACTGGTTGCGCTACCCAGGTGCTGTTTGCTGCAACAGCAACATCGAAACTGCCCGCCCAAGACTGCTTTGAGTGGAGAACCCAACTAGGGGTTAGCAGCTCATGTCGCTTGTTGGAATTCTCGATACCGGTTGAGTCGTTTGAGTTGGTCATCACTTTCTTCTCCTATGGAGAGGGGCCCGACCTTGCCTTGGGTGTAAGCCTCTCCTGGGCCTTCCGGTCACCGTGGGTGTCAGCCGGAGGATTGGTTCACATATCCGTGGTGGATGTCCTGACACCGCACGGGTAAGTGGGGTTCTTACGGAATACACCCCGCAAGCCCCGAGAATCATCCTCCGATGCAATGTCTAAAGCGTGCCTATGCTCGCTTGGAAGCACCATCTCCATCACAAACGACAAACAACCACGCTCTTTGTTTCCCTCGGTATGCTCAGAGTTCTTGATCCCTCGTTTTCATCCTTATCAGCCCGCTTCACCTCTTAACGCTCCCTCTTTGATATCCCGCGGCCAGCTTTTGTCCTTATTTATCTCTTTGCCCGGTTCAAATCATTTCTATCTTTGTCGGTCAAGTCGATCTCAGCTTGTTGAACTCTACCATCATCCCTAGCTCCTCTTTCCTCTCAAACACATCGAGAGAGAGAGAGCAGGTGGAAGCTTGGGCGGGAAGGACGTGGTAATCAACATCAGCTCGGCGATCTCTCAGCCAACAACCTTAGCACGGAGTCTTCGGACACTTTCAAATATCACCACCTTCACCCCTCATGGGCTTCGACTTATTCTTCTGCGTTCCCTTCCAACAAGTAGACATGATGCCCGGTGAATGGCTAAGGCTCCGCGGCCGGGGCGACGAATCAACCGCCGAGTTGACAAGGCGAGCTCATCCGGGTGCGACAGGAGTGACTGGATGTGGGGTTTGAAAGCAATAAGGAGTCTGGAGTGGTGAGGAACGAACAAAGGGAAGGAATCGACAGGTACTTATGTGACGGCCCCTGTCGAGCAAAGAAGACCAATGTCAATCCTCACTGCCTGTGAGACCTATCACAATCATTCATGCAATCACGTATTTGCCCCGAGCTTGGAGCTACGAGGATTGCAATACTGGAGTGCAGAAGTGTTTGAGCATGTGATTGCGGACTGCTGTGGGAATGGCAGCTTCAAGCTGGAACGTGGGAGCGAACATCACGTTCCGGCCGCCACACGGGACAAAGGCGTGATAAGGGATTGGGCGATCATCGTCTTATCTGATATCCTTCGGAGAGCGGGCATAATTCCGAGCTTGCCACTCAGGTATGCAATCGCTATCGTTGGCTGTCACTACAACACTGGCAAGACTGGTGTGTGATTGAACTATCGGTGCTTGAGGACCTCTATGGCCGATGCGCGTCTCCAAAGATTGATTATCACAAGGCACATCATTATCGACAGGAGATACGCGCGGTGTTTTCTCGGTAATATGTCTCAGGTCTCTTCTTCTCATGATAACTACTCCCGTGACTGAGAAAGGCATTGCGCAGCCTGCAATCCATCCGAAACCGCCCACTCGGCCCAAATGAGCAAAAGCTGGGGATTGGGGAAGGCTGATAAGCTTAAATGGCTTATGCTTAAAAGGCCAATACCGCCAGCCTTGGAACGGCGTCGCCTAAATAAGCGACTCCCTTATTCTCAAGCTCCCAAAGGGGAACCTCCACTCCCAATTTGAGAACCTTGGGGTCCTGGAACGTCATTCATCTGCACTCATCTTCGTGGCGTGCCTCATAAGCGTGCTTTTTGCCATTTGACACTCTCGGACTTCCAGCCGTCAACCCCGAGCCCTCTGGAGTCGGGCTCCACATGCAGGAATGATTTGACGATCATCGGCCAAGCCGTTCTGCAGATCAACAGTTTTGACAGTTTTGACACCGTCCAACTACCGGCTGACAGGTGCAACTCTATGCACGAACCCGTCAATGATCGACAGGGATCTACCCCAGCCGGTGAGATCTTCTTTTGAATGGTCTTTGAGCATCCACGTATGCTTAAGATCTTCTTGGATCTTCTCATGATCAACTAAGGGGGATTGCTCTTTATATTTTGGGAAGGGTCAAAAATAACCCCTTTTCCTGTTCTGACTGGATGTCGCTGGAATGAGGCAACTCGTGCACTGAGCAGAATTGCGAGCTGATGGGTTGGAAAACGAACAATGAGAGAGAGAGCTCTGCCTCAAGTGGCTTGTTCACGATAACTCCACAAACGCAAAACACTCAAAGCTCACATGAACCTTCTTCGGATTTCCTAAGGCGTTTGATGTCGGCTCTTACGGACCAACGCTGCTGCCATCGCCGATTTCGGATGGGTCTGGGTACTCTTCCCTTTGCCAGTCACAACACTTCAACAAGACTTGAAACCCACAACCGAAGATGATCAACAATGCCAAGACCGGTTTCCAGCCGATGGAGAACACCAAGACTTCATCACCGCATCCATTCCCTCATGAGTTCTCCTGAGGCCGTACCTTGATGGCCCAGTCCCGAGTCAATGATGGCAAACATGCGCAGTTTCCCCACAAGCTGTAACTGGATCCCCTTTGCCAAGGCAAACGCCAGCCAAAAGCCAAAGCCAAGATGGTGATGAGCAGTTCTTGATTCCACTCTATTTGGGCTCGCCAGCGCGGTCTTGGGATGAAGACAAGCTTACTCGCCAAGATTAGACAATCTCCTTCAGGTCATGGAGTACAGTGACAGTTTACGGTGGAACATGGAAAAGAAGAAGGCGCGAAAGACAATGTTCTCTCGCTTAAACTTGGGTATATCTACTCCATCATCGCTTCTTCGTTGGCAATGTCGGTCTCGATATCTCGTGTTCAGAGTCCAGATCAGTCCACGACTTGTTTAGGGTTGTCTAACACTTCACTCCTTTCGCCAAACATTCTCTTTGATCACCTATCCACCTGGTGATATTCTCTTCACCGCTGCTCTACAGTCGTCCATCAGGAACTCACCGTGGACATCCTATCTCCGGTCGACGAGCCATCAACAGCATCCGCAGGTCGGACGTGCTGCTCAAGATCAGATCTTGTCAGCCGAGATAACGACTGCCAGAGTTATTATCAGTCACCAATCACCACACATCATCATGGCGTCTCCATACGATACCCTCCTCTCTTACGCACAAGCCACAAGCCAGCTTCGGTCGAAGACGGCATCCGGGCTTCACTGCTCCCAGCAACAACAAGTTCTCGACTCTTTCAAAGCTTCCTACACCAGCCTATCAGCCTTTATTCAGCCTACCTCCAAGCCGGCTCTCAGTACGCCGGACCTAAGCACAGTCCTCACCCATGGCTCCCTCCGGGACTTTGTCAACAACTTCTCTCTCCCTACCAAGGCTCTTGACGTGCAACAAAGGGGCAGACTTACCAAGCCCATTGTTTGTATCGCTCTCCCCAACGGCCCTGTCCTCGCTGCAGTCTGTCTGGCAGTAGCAAACACATGCACTGCTTCACCAGTCAACTGCGATAAAGCCGTTGGACCGGAACAGTTCCGCGCCGATGTACGGCAGGCGGGTGCTTCAGTCATTTTGACCACTGCAAAGGATGCCGAGCGATTGGGACTTACGGGTCCGTCGTCGTGGACAGCCTTGGAAGGGCTAACGGTGTTGTTGGTTGAGAGTGATGATGCTGGCCGTGGCCAGTCTACGCAGATTTTCATCAGAGATTTGACAGGACAGCTAGTCACTCCCCAGGCGGCAGGCTGCTCCCAACCAGCGCCAAACGGGACCGATGATGTAGCCATCATCTTGTTCACTAGCGGTACTTCAGGTACCAAGAAGCTTGTTCCCATTACGATCCAGAACATTGTTGCTGGTGTAGCCTTTGTCATCGACTCGTGGGGGTTGACCCCGGATGATGTCTGTCTCAACATGATGCCTTTGTTCCACATTGGTGGTTTGGTTAGAAACATCTTCTCGCCCATCTTCTCGGGCGGGTCGGTTATCTGCTGTTCGGCCTTTGATCCGACCCTCTTCTGGGATGTTGTGCAGGACCATGGGGCAACATGGTACTATGCGTCGCCGTCGATGCATCAGATGATCCTGGATCAAGCAGAGGACCGCCCGGAAGCGCTTGCTAAGAGCAGAGTCCGATTGGTGTGTAATGCCGCTGGTGGACTGCTACCTGCTTTGGCAGTGAAGCTAAAAGAGACTTTTAATGGGGCTATCGTGCTGCCGAGTTATGGAATGACCGAGTGAGTGTCTTGTTTGTCCTTGTGTTCTAACCTTCCGCTGACCCAAAACAGGTGCATGCCCATCTCAACCCCGCCAACAGACTACAAACTTGACAAGCCCGGCACTTCAGGTATTGCCGTCGGCCCCGAACTTGCCATCCTTGACTGGAACAACATCCATCAGCCCTCCGAAACTGTTGGCCGCATCTGCGTCCGCGGCGAGCCGGTCTTCCCCGGCTATCTCACTGCGGAGGGTCAGTACGACAACAGCACCTTTACCCCGGATGGGTGGTTCGATACTGGTGACCTTGGCCGCCTCTCTTCAGACGGCTATCTCTTCATCACTGGTCGTAGCAAGGAAGTCATCAACCGCGGTGGCGAGATTATTTCACCCTTCGAGGTCGAAAACGCCATCATTGCTGCCGCGCAAGACTCCGAGTCGCCCATCTTCAACCGGGTCTCGCAAGCCCTTTCTTTCTCGGTCCGCCATGATGTCCTCCAAGAGGTTGTCGGTGCTGTGCTCGTCACGCCTCCCGGTGCTCAGCGTGTTGATACCAGGCAACTGCATCAAGCCCTGAAGAAGTCGTTGCAGCAGGCAAAGTGGCCTAGCGTGATTGTCTACATGGATAATGTGCCCAAGAGCAACAACAAGGTGCTGCGCATCAAGCTGGCGGACCGCTTGGACATTCCCGAGGTGACAGACAGTTCTCGTTACTGCGATGTCCACTACGAAGCCACCTGTCCGCCTCTCAACACTCCTCTGTCGGTCAGCATCTCCTCGACCCTTTGCAGCATCGACGAAACCACCATCTATCGCAATATAACCGCTCTCTTGCCGCTAGGCATCGTCCACCGCGTCCATCAGAACCCTCAATCCGGCGGCTTTGAAGTCTACCTCGCCCCCAAGGAGGAGAACTCCGAGGTCAGCGACTTTAACAAGGTGGTCGACTCGCTCAAGTCCAAGCTGCCCTCTCTGGTACCCGGCTACCTTGTCCCGCACCGTTTCCACATCCTACACTCTCCTCTGCCGGCAGAACTGGGCATCACGCCCACTCGTGAAGCTCTCGAGTCCCTCCTTTACGAGCAAAACAACCGCCCGGGAACCGGTGACTCCTCAGCCTCTGGCAACACCGCTTCACGGGTAACTCGCATCATGGCCTCCATTCTCGGCCTCTCCGCCCACGAAATCACTGCCGACGCCGACTTCTTTGACCTAGGCGGCGACTCCCTCCGGGCAGGCAAGCTTTTGTCTGCTCTCCGTTCCGAGTTCGGTCTCTCGCTACCCATCGACCTCGTCTTCCGCAGCGGCTCCGTCGACGCCTTATCAGCGTTCGTCGATGAGAAGCTTGCTTCCCAGACCAGCTCGGCCAATACCTCGGATAGCGACACCCTGTTTGACTCTGACTCGGAGCAGCAGACCAGATGTGAAGGACCACCGAAGTCGATCAAGACACACAGCTCCACGAACCCATTCCTAATGATGCTGCAACTGGTCCCCATGACGATTCTGTACCCCGTTAGGCGCGGGGCGCACTGGACCGTCTTCCTTCTGACGCTAGCGTACATGGAGCGGTGGCCGACGAGCGGATGGCCGTTTGGCCGGTTGGTCAACATTGTGACAACACTGATGTTTGCGCGGGTAGTCATGTCGGTCGCGCTGCCCATCTTTGGCATTTTGGCCAAGTGGTTGATCATGGGTCGTTACAAGGAAGGAGTGTATCCGATGTGGGGATGGTATCATACACGGTGGTGGTTGACGCAGAAGGTGATTGCTTTGACTGGACAGGGCATTTTCAAGTAAGTTTTGCCAAGACCCCCCCCCCCCTTTTTCCATGTCAATAAAGACTTGGCGGCGGATATCTTATCTCCGCTATTCCCGAATAACCTCACTAACAGACCTTTTCATAGGCACCACAACTACACCATTGTCTGGTACTACCGTCTCCTTGGAGCCAAGATCGGCCGTGGCGTCGAGCTGAACGAATGCCAACTCGGTGAATATGATCTCTTGACCATCGGCCCCAACGCCTTTCTCGACAAGTGCATCGTCCGCCCATTCGGCGCTGAAGCCAACACGTCCATGTACCTGGGCAAGATCACCATTGGCGACAATGCCTCCATTGGTCTTGCCGCCAACGTTGCTCCCGGGACGCAGGTTCCCGACGGCGCTTGCATCGGTCCAAACTCGTGCAGCTGGGAGTTGGACGATGCCACGGAGGCCAACCGCGATCTGTCCGTCCACCGCGCTCCGCAGCCGCACTGGGCTTTGACTTTGTTCCTGACGATGCCGCTCTACGGTCTTGTCAGCTTGGTTGCCGGCGGCCCGTGGCTGCTCGGTATGGTTGGGCTGGTTGAGAGCAGACCCGCGAAAGACCCCAATGCTGCCCCCGTTGCTCCGCTGCCGAGCATTATCATCTGGTGGGCTGGCGACAACCGAATCGCTTATCACTACCTGGCTAAGGGCCTGGGAGTGATTTTTGGTCCGTTTTTCGAGTTTGCGGCTGTGATGATCATCAAGACGGTGTTGGATCTGATCTTTGGCAAGTTGAAGCCGAGCAGTGCTGAGGGTCGTGGACAGGTTGAACGCTGGAGATTGGATCTGATGAGGACGATTTATCCCAATAAGTCGTTGCAGAATTTAACTGGCATGTTTGGTCAGCATTATGAGATGACTTCTGTTGTTCTGAGACTGCTTGGAGCCAAGGTTGGCAAGCGTATTTACTGGCCGGGTACTGGACTGGACATTACGGACTACCATCTTCTCGATATTGGCAACGATGTCGTCTTCGGATCTCGCTCGTACCTCGTCACTTCCGATGGTATCGGTTCCGAGCCCATCAAGATTGGAGACCGTGCTATGGTTGCTGATCGTGTGGTCTGTCTCCCCGGTGTGACTGTCGGCGAGGATACAGTACTTGGATCGGGCGCACTCACCCGCCGAAACAAGGAGTACGTCGCCAACGGAGTATATGTCGGTTCCAAGGGCGGTGACTCTCTCTGTCTCTCAACCGGAGCTGCCCCCAAGGGTGGTGACAAGAGCAGAGTCTCCCGGCGCAACGTCCGTGCAGCAGCGCAACAGCCCGCTCCGATGCAAGAGAAGAAGCCTTCCATCGAGAGCGTCCGCTACCTCCAAGGCGCCAACGACCCCGAAAAGGGCCGCAGCACCCCGAGCATCACCATCACCCGCCCCGTCTCTGACGTCCCCGGGGACTTCACCCACTCCGGTTCCGACACCGAAGCCGAAAACCCTGCCACCGACCCCGCCGTCATGAGCACCCCCTTCGGCCGCGCCTTCTACCTCGGTCTCGCTCCATACCACGTCTACTCTACCTACACCATCACCGCCTACTCCATCTTCAACAGGCTCTTTACCGCCGTCTACTGGAGCGCCCCCTCCATCTCCACCATCCAAATCATCAACCTCTTCATAGCCAGCCACCCTCTCCACCCCGTCTCGCAAGCCAGCCTCACCCAACCCATGGCCCTCTTCGGTTTATTTTCTGCCATCTTCGCCGTCTTCAACACCTTTCTCGCCGTTTTGTCTCTGATCATCACCATCGCCGCAAAATGGATCCTCCTCGGCCGCCGCCAACCGGGCACCCACTCCTGGGACTTATCCCCCTACTGCCAGCGCTGGCAACTCCTGCTGTCCATCGAAAAACTTCGTAGCTCCTGCTTCGCGGGCCAGGGCGTGTTGGGGATGATCACCAGCACGTGCTTCACAGTGTCTTACTTCCGCGCCCTAGGCGCCAAGATCGGTAAAGACTGCGCTTTGTTTGCCAACGGACGACCTTCTCTCATCTTGACCGAGCCGGAGTTGTTGGTTTTGGGGGATAGAGTGACGGTGGATGACGCGAGTCTGGTGGCGCATATCAATACCCGGGGCAAGTTTGATCTGAATTGGTTGCGCGTGGGCGATGGGGCGGTGTTGAGGACGGGGAGCAGGTTGTTGAGCGGGGCGGAGATGGGGAGGGACGCGTGTTTGCTGGAGCATACGCTGGTTATGGGCGGTGAGACGGTTAAGGAGGGAGTGACGGTGCAGGGGTGGCCGGGGGAGGAGTTTGGGAGGGTTGGGAGGAGGTGCGTTGTTGATGGGGTTGGGATGGATGTGGGAGGGGGAAGGGGGAAGAAGGTGGTTGAGTAGAAGGTGAGGGGGATGGGGGGATGGGGACTGGGCTGGAACCAGGGCCTCTGTCCTCCAGGTGTTAGAACCAAAAGGGAATAAAATAGAGAACAAACGGGTAATGTAATTAGATGTGGAAAACGAATGCTGTCAAGGCACTTTTAACACCAGTTGGCTCCTTGTTCGCCGAGGTTTACTTGTGAAAAGAGATTTGGTCCTACCATGGTAAATGCTGACCTCCCTCCAACGCTCGAATACCCCGTTTGTTTGTATTTGCCATTATGGTAGCGATAAAAACGCCTGTGTGCTAACCTATCAATTACAAGCAGCTACATCCTCCTCAGGGCCATAAAGAAGCTCTTCAGCTGCCCTCCAGCTTGATTCCGGTTTCCACGTTGTCCCTCATCCTCCTGCCACTGCACACCATCGCTCAGGGTAAAGCGACTCGTCAAACCACACGTCAAACCTCGAACTGGCTCTCGAACAAAATGCACTCTCCAACACTTACTATTCTCATGTACTTCTTCTTCTTCTTCTTCTTCTTCTTCTCCTCCTCCATTTTAACATTCGGGGACATGCATACTAATGATCGCGCTGTTGCTATGTTTCCCGCTGACAATGAACAGACTATGGTATTAGTAATGATGATGGATACCTAGAGTGCTATGGTCAAAGAGGGATCTAGATCTGGGCAGCATAGGTTGCTTGTTGCAGGATATGGAATCCCAGGACCTGGTGTTTCTTTTGGGCGATGAATAAGTTGGGGGGCCTGAGTGAAGCTAGGAGGAACGAGGACAGCGAGCCGACCGGTGTTAAAAATGCTAAGGTTCCAAGAACGCCATTTGAGGTATATGCTTGGAGGTGAAGAATGTAAGATGGGCACAAAGGGGAAAAAAAGGAGGTATTGCCACTGCTACAAACACAGTTCACCAAAATTTAGGCAACTTGATGACTTTATTACGTACCTGTAGGTACCGCAAAACCCGTTTACCATCCAGTTTACCAACCGAAGAGAGTAACTCCATTTGCGAACCTAAATTTCATATCCCATCCGTCTTGACTGTGCTCAGTCCTGCTCACACCTCTTTCCGTTATCTATTCCTCTGACCCCAAATTGATCCCTCACACATCCAAACTCAAGGGCCTGAAGCACCCCTGATACCAAACGGAACACGATTGTACACTTTATCATGCTTATAAGATCCCCCAATCCCCCGTTGCCCATGAGAAGTTAAACTTTTGACACCATGGAGCCGCTCCATGAACGCCACGCCCTTGAAGCTCCTCGCTCGCCTCAGCACACAAGGTATCCTTCTTTGTTTCGTCTGATTCGGAATTCTGCCATAGAAATATCATGTTAGCATTAGAACGGAGCTGACAGTGCAGTGTCGTATTGATAGCAGACAATATAAAAGGTGTGGGTGTTGGGAGTCTCCCCTGTGCGGGAAGTATTAGGTCGATTGGGACTGGAGAACGACAACCTCAACGTACCCAACGGCAGCGGGAAATTATCCTCGCAATTTAAAATCAAACCTGATCTCTCATTGTCGATTTTACAGTTCTTTTTCGTCTTGCAGATGTCGAACCTACAGGCAGTTTTTGTCAGCTCATTTGCGTTGTGCTCCGTGGTCTCCCAAAGGAGAGTGAAAGAAGATTACTTACGACCCGATGGCGCCAACCTGTACCAGTGCTGGCTCTCCAAAATCGACCCAATCAAAGATCTTCTCAGCATGCTTGTTTTTCTCCTCCCCTTTCTTCACATAAGCTACTAGGCATTTGTTTATGTTGAGTTTGGACTCGACTCTGTCTTTCTTGCCGTCTGGCCGGCAGTGAATGGTGAGTTCGCATTTCTTATCGTTAAAGCTGTAGTTCTTCAGGTCGCATGTATCGCCCGTGTGCCAATCCTCTCTTTTTCCAAACGAAGGCAGCTCGTCGTGATCACCCGACTGCAGGGAGTTGGGCGGAGACTTGGCGACGTGTCCCATAGAAGGTAGACAGAAGGAGAGGAAGAGACCCGAAACAAGTTGGAAACGCATCTTGAAAGTTTTCGTGGTCTTGGGTAGGTAATTGAGGTGGTTTGTGGTGTTTTCTTCTTTGGGAAGGCGTCGTTTCCTCGGAGCAGTGTTCGGTTGAGTAGAGGCAGGAAGAGGAAACTGATAATCCAGGAAAACGCTACACCTGGTGCTTGCACGGGTAACGGGGTCTTATACTTGCAAGAGCGGGTCATATCTGTGATGCAATCGACGAGTTAGCGCGCGGGTGTTTCATGGACGGTGACTGATAACCGACAGGCAAGCGGATGGGATTCTTGTTGAGAAGGAAGAAAGGAGAGGCAACTTCATTGCTTGTAGTACATCCCACTTTTCAACCCTGCTCGTGACCAACCGGAGCAATGAGCACTCGCGGGTGATGACCGTCTCCCTATCCGCTGAAGGTCCCTTCCTTTGCTGTGTTTGTCGCTCCTTCTTTGCCAGGCGGTAACCTGCCGGACCCCGTCCATTTAAGCGCCCGTTTTGAGGTTCTCAGCAAAAGGATGGACGTCATTGTTCTCGTTGTGGCGCCTAAGTAGACACCGGGCTGCTGGATCATGGCTTTTTTTGACAAAGGCATTGTTGGCCGTGTCGCTACAGGATCGACTCCTTTCCCGCCTATTGGGGCCCGCGTAGCCAGAGCCTGGTGCCCGCCGAGTAAATGCCTTTGTCTTTGCCGTTGGATCCAGATCAAAAAGCCACACATTGACTACCCGTCCTTACTACCACCAGCCGGTTCTTCAGGCGGCTCAACTGGTTGTTTCGCTACAAGCAAAGAATGGCAGAAACGAAACAAGCGCGTTATTGCTAGTCCTACAAGATGACCTGGGTCAGGACAGGGGCACGTAGTCAAGCCAGGGATAATGGCCGTCACCAACGTGTTTGACCCTTGAGCATTGATGAGCAATGGCGCTTCCATCTCCCATCCCGTCTCTTCTGCTTACTGCAGCGGACAGATAAAGCTGGGCGCGACTGCGCCGCCCCTCGACTTCTTCCACCCTTTATCACAGTAGACACATTACACTGGGCTACCGATTGAGGTCTTTCCTGACAAAGGCATTGTTGAGTGCCGCTGCAGGATGGACCCTGTCCAAGCTTTATCTTCACCGTTGGGCCAGACGACACTCCGCCAACTACCCGCCCTCGCTGACCAACCGAAAAACATCATATAGGCCAACTCCGCCGTCAATTTGGGCGGTCCGCTGCTAGTGTACGAAGGTCCAGCTGACTTGAGCCTTGCATCAAAGGAAGGCAACCAGTTGAGCACAGGGCTCGTCAAGGTAGCGTCTACGAACGTGACATTCGGTACTAATCTCTCTATGCGTGATTGGATTGAAGAATGGCATGACAGGTATATCGCCATTGGGATGCTTCACGAGCAGTAGCCATCAATAAAAGACGTAGATGTAACTCGAACATAGCACACAGCTCTTGATTGCCACCGAAGCTAATCTAACCCTTGACCAGATCTCTTGAGGCAAAGCAACGCGGATAAGTACCTCTACCTACCTACACACCCAGTGACAAATGAAACCGCCATTTGGAAAATTAATCCTGCCCTTCAGACCTAGACACCTCGTCAACAAATGACCTGGTGAAACGGACAGTATCCGACCTTCTGCAACAAAGTGAAAAGAACTGGCATCAAACTCCTCCTCTACCGAAGCATTCCAGGTATCCGTCGTTGTTGCTAATATACTTGTCTGAAATAGAGTCAATCAATGTAATAATGTTTACTTATAGAGGTGATTAACCACATACCCAAGGCGAGCATTTTACCTGCCATCCTGTAGTCAGCGCCCGTTGCTTTATCGTTCTTCTTGTATGCACCAGGCTTCCCCGCTGGTGGAGGGCACCCATTTTTCAGCATCAGCGATTCACTTTCCATGCCAACCTCCATATTCTTGACTGAAGTCTCGCAGAAGTCGCAAATGTTCGTGATGCTGCAGATGAGGTCGGTTAGTAATGTACCAAAGGCACAAGGGATAATTCGCTGGGCCGTACTCACCCCTGGCGATCTTCGTCCTTCTCGTTCCAATCTACATGCCATCCAAAATCCTGCTCGAATATTTTCTCAACCGGGTGAAGCCAGAAACATTTGTTCAAGTCGAGCGTACTCGTGTGGCGGCTTTTGTTCGGGTCTTTGGTATCGCTCTTAAGGCCTGTTCGTTACCGCGTTAGGGAAAAATCGCTAACTGCCCTCTTAACGCGCATAGTCCGCAACTGCACTCATACAACATTAAGGCAGCGTTAAGGTAGGCCAAGACTTTGACTGCAAGAGGAAAGAGGTGCTTAACATTGCCTCCTTTCTACCTTTCTTCTTTCCTTCTCTTTCTTCTTCCTTCAATCAACAAATTCACCACCACCCTTTTCATTATCACCACCCTTTTCATCATCACCACCTTTCTCATCGTCATCACCCTTCTTATCGTTACTACCATCCCTCTCATCGTCACCACCCTTCTTATCGTTACTACCATCCCTCTCATCGTCACCACCCTTCTTATCGTCACTCAAATAGTAGATATCGATTAGGAATAGCCTCATCTATTAAGGTAGTTATTTTTTACGACGGCTACTCCCTATATTTATAGGGGGTTGAACACTGAAGACCTGATTCTTACTGCACTACTACTCAAAATCGAGCTGTCTAGCAATAAGGAATACTATTAAGAATTTCAAAGATTCTAGACTTCTAATTAGTCAGATCGAAGATTTGGAGTAAGTACAAGTGGTTGCAAGTAATTGCAGGGCGTGCATAAAAAATAACACTTTTTCACCGAACGCTACACGGGCGCAGTAAAGCAGCAACGCAGTAGAGGTCTTTCTACACCAAAAATCTTAACTGTCTAACTTTTTACAGCGACAACGAACAGGCCTTTAGGAATACAGGAGGCGCTGAAGACACATGTTACGGTGTCGAATTTAAAGTTATCGCAGTTCTCACTGAATCGACCATCGTCTATCGCATTAGAATTGGGATTGAATGGATGGTCTCTGATGACCAAAGCCGTAGTGGTACAATGGATCCGAAGAAAAGCAGAGAGGGGCAAGTGCCCCAGAAAATTGAGAACCGCATCATGGAAAGTAATACTCCTTGCGTAGAATTGACGATTGGTTCTGATGGTGTAGTGTGTGGTGATTTTGTTTTCCTCAATCTGCAGACAAGAGCTGTTGATCCCGAGGGAGGAATAAAACGCATGTGGACCGGAACAGAGGTCGTCTAGAGGTATGGTGCGGTATGGGCTGCGATATATATAGGTGCCTATCTTTCAGGTGACACATTTGAGTTTTAGACCACTTGTATTAGCCGCCAATTGTGCTGAAGGAAGATTCGTTGGTGACTGCATTGAACACGGGGAGTCGGCCTTGTGTCGTCAAGCCATACGGAAAAGACCAGGACGGGACGGACTGGGCATCGAACGGTAGAGGTACTCACAAAGCCTTTGTCAGAAAGGCCATCATCTAGCAGACTAAGGTGTCTACGGTGACAAAGGGGAGAGAATAGAGTAGCGGCACATTGCCGCTCA
Organism: Neurospora terricola FGSC 1889; assembly: GCA_009805285.1. Classification (NCBI taxonomy): domain Eukaryota; kingdom Fungi; phylum Ascomycota; class Sordariomycetes; order Sordariales; family Sordariaceae; genus Neurospora; species Neurospora terricola. The sequence goes on along the minus strand of RANZ01000005.1, from coordinate 34,022 downwards.
ATCTTTAAAGGTGCATACAAGAGAGCTACACTTGGCGCCCACCCAAAAAGTCCCCATGTACGCCCTCAAGTACACCCCCTCAAGACACTTGGCTACAAATGTCCAAACAGTTGAAAAATGCGCCTTCTGATACATAGCGCCAGTTTATTAACTTGTTCCTAACTTCTCGGCAAGGCTTTCAATTACTTTTTACATCGAAAACGGAAATTGGTGATGGTTGCGATCACCTCCAGTACTTTTATGGGCGTACATCGGGGGGTTTTGGGTGTACGCCAAGTGTAGCTCTGCAAAGAACCAGCCAACAGTCTATGCCAACGATCTGCCACCCTGACCGATAAACACGTTGTCTGCAAGATGGGGAGTAAAGGCGTCTAGTCCCTCACAGACGCTTGGGGTGTCACATCTGTTAGACTGTTGGTGACAGAGATTGCCCTCAGAGCACCAGTGCCTAGCGCGCTACTCAAAATGCATTCTCATCCACTGACAAGATACATGGAAATCTTCTCCTTCAGGATGACCTTCAAAGGCTTGGGAAATCTCCCGGCTAGCTAGCCATTCGATTAGAAGCAGCCAGCACCGCGTTTACGAGCGTGAGGAGATGGATGATGGGAATGACACTGAACCAGATATGAACCAGCATGAATAGAAAGCAGGCAGCTAATAATATCTCGACTAAATCCTCGACCTAATCCTTTCGAAGAACTACAAAGCAAAATCCTAGCGTCCGCCAGACGAGCCAGCCCTCCAGCGAAACCCCAACTTCTTTGCTTGTCAACTTTCTACAGGTCAAAAGTCCAATCCTAGGATCCTTGGTGGTCAAAGCATACAAGATGGCCATCCGTGCTGTCAATATGATCATCTATGCCTTGCGTTAGTGCCCATCGCCGATACCAAGTGCCACCGTACGCTTGTGGGAAGAATAACTGACCTAAAAACGGCCATTGTTCAAAGCTGTAAGTGTCGTCGCCGATGCAGTGCAGTCGTTGCATAAATTCGTGGTCGTCTCCATCCATTTGTTTATCCAGTTCGCAAAATCTGGAATGCTGGCAGAAATTATCGGTGCTGAGAACGGAATGGGTCTGTTAGCTTCGGTTCCAACTAGTAACATGAACTTGGAGCCCGACTGCATGGGTGTGGTTGGATGTATCTATGTAGATGTTACTCACACTACTTTCTCTTTGCTGCCCGGGATTCTCCAGTCAAAATCATAAGGTGAGGGGCTGTCCTTCGAAATCCTTTCGACTATTGCGAAGCACTTGTTCAAGTCGAGAACGGAGTCTCGACGTACCGCATCTTTGTCATTCTTCTTCGACTTGTCGATGATGCAGTTGGCCTTGAAGGTACACGTGTCAATGTCGAACTGAGAGGAATTGCAAACTTCGCTGAACCTCTTCTGCCATCCTTCGAAGGCGGAGCTTGTGGAAATGAACCCCATGGCAAGAGCCAGAAGGAAAAGGTAAGAAACTCGAAAGTTTGAGAAGAGCATCCTGGTCGACAGGAGTTGGTGCGTAGGTATCTTGTTTGACTTTGGTGACTCGTGGTGGTGGCCTGACTTGCAGTGCTTGGTGTTCTCAGGGACGACGAGCGTTGCTGTCCCGAGCTGTGAGGTTTGATGGGAAAGGAAAGAAAGTTGAAGGAGGAATGGGGACAGACTTGTGGTTTAATATAGGGCGGAGAACAGAGATCGAAATGAAGACGTATGACAAGCATGATACCGCGCGCGGCCCCATGAGCAATGACTGCAACGGTGCATATAAAGCAAGTAAAATGAAGTAAAAAATTAGGCAAAGAAAGCCCATAGACAAAAGGTCGGGCGACAACGAGTAAAGCCTTCGTCCGCTTGATTGTCAAGCTTCGTGTAGCTCTGAGACCCGCCCTCGATCCGCCCTCTGTGCCAAGCAGAGACGCATATGCTATTGAGAGAGGTGCAAGTACTTCAGGTACGGTATCCCGGCCTGGAACACCCGGTTGCGCGTGCTTTGTGAAGATGATAAAACCAGGCAAAGCGAATCCCAGTAAAGACAAACGAGTGCGGCCTGACTCTGCATTGCTGAATGGGCTATCACGAACACAAATGGCTGGTCAAGGCGATTAGCTTACGGAGTCCTCATAGGCCATCTGGAGGTGTTCTTGCCTCTTAGGCCGCAGGTGTAATTGTTTCCGGGTCATGTGTCCAGCTTTTAGGGCAGCTTCAACTCGTGTAATTGTTGGTTTTTCGTTCCATGAACCCCAGGCAGTAGGCACCCAGTCGAACTTCGTTCGCGAAAAAGGGGTCGAGAGCCGGTTTCCAATCATTTTGAAGTTTTTTGCGGTCATCTTGGGGGATGGTCAATCTGTTGGTGCACCATGTTTGCTGGTTCCTTGTATAAAATCGCCGTGCCCGGTTGTGCCGCCCCTCCACTTCTTCGAACCTTTGTCCTCGTGGCTCTGAAACCAACGACCAACAGCCGGTCGCCAAGCACCAACCGTCTCGGCGCCGTTGGACATAGGCCTTGGGCAAAGATGACCTCCCTTCGGTTCCTATCATATGCAAGAGTACCTAATTGAAAGGAGCCTTGGTAGGACGTGATCGTTGGATGTGATGTTGGAACAGGGCTACACGTGCAACTTTGAGTGGCGAGAAAGGTGCGCGACGCAAATGGCTATCGAGCGTCCATTAAGCGCCAAAGATGTGTGCTTGTAAAAAACTGCGACACGTAAAAAAAAAAAAAAAAAAAAAAAAAAAAAAAAAAAGCCATGCGAGGGGACGTTGTCGGCGGTGCCTGCCGTAGCCCGCCTGTGCTGGACTGCAGGTGCGTCTGGACAGGTTGTTTCCCGATGAAGTCATGAAGCGCATATCCATTGAAAGCGTGTAGGAAAACACAATTGTGGCAATTCTAGAAGACGGTAAACGCTCGACACGTATCTTTTCGTTAGTATTGCACAAAGGTTTGGATATGGCGAGCGGCGGCACGATGCTCAGACATTACATCTGTTGGTGATGATGAGCAACTCATTCCTCCTAGTTCTAGAGCACCCGCGCGCTTCGATATCGAAAATTTCTCATCCATGGGCAGATAGATTCACATGGAAGTCTTCTTCTTGCTACAAGTGTATATTATAGCCCTCGTTCCACCTTTGCTATGATCGAAATGCTTGTTATTTTTTCCCTCAAGTCAACAACTCTACAGAACCACGATCGCCAGTCTTTCGCTGAGGGACACATCACATACATCACGCATTATACCACCACATCAAATTTTAGATTGAAGGCCCACACAAGAAGTCAGGATGTCGTACTCAATCCTCCGGGACACGTACGCCTCTCTTCTTTTTGCTAGCCCTCGGATTCATTGCTACCACTACAGCTTTGGTCATAAGAGACCATTCCTTCTCCCCCTATTTCAAGGACCCCAAGGGAATTCCCATAGAATCGGGTCGATTCAGTGAGAATTACAATTCCGTCTCATTTGACCCTAAAACATGTGTCGTCACTGCCAACTGCAAGCCTAATACCGGTAAAAAAACGCCGTACGACCAGACTCAATTTGAATAAATGCCCCTGGTATCACAATACTTATAGGGACGCGACAACCGATATAGAGGGACTTGGATGGTGGGTGGAACGGAACGAGAAAGACAAAGATCGCCAAGGGTAAGTACCTTACACAGCATATTGAATTTTGTCTTGTGCCTACACCATAGGGGGAGAAGGATTTGGTACCTATATTACTAACCGACCATTTTAGTCTTACGAACATCTGCGCTCTCTGCGATATTGACATTCTGCATATGAATGGTGACAACTATAATCACCCGCTACAAGTCGAGGCTAACTGCTCCCCACCACCGGGGAAGCCTGGCGACGAATATAAGCTACTTAAGGAGTATCGAACTCTTTTTGGTTATGTGGTCAATCACCACCATGATCCACCATTATTCCACTCACTGACTCCTTTCCAGATCAACACATTGCCAACAACGACGGATACATGGAATGCTTTGGTAAACGAGGAGAATGATGCCAGTTTGTTTGTTAAAGAAAATCAAGGCGTCTTCCCTTTCACTAGGTCATTTGTGGCAAGATCTCTAGGTCGGAAGGGCAGGATTAGCTAAGGTTGCGTTCGGAATCCCAGTATACCAGTAGGGGAAATCCAGTTCATATGGCAGTAAGGAACTGCATACTGCCGGCTTTTTTGTGTTCGCCTTTTTTTCAGTAAAAAGCTGCAAGTCGATGTAGGTCGCTGCGCTTCCCCAAATCAACCTCCAACTTCCCCAATGGGGTGCATCTGACCAATCAGAAGGCCAGAAATCGTTGGGGTTCTTACTGCAATCCTCGATTTCATACTGCCTCCTACCCCCATGTTTATACCAGTAAGAAGAACCACTACAGTGCGTCACCCCCTATAAATATAGGGGGTCGCCGCTGTAAAGGACAATTGACGAGGCTATTCCCAATTGAAATCGACCATCTGAGCTCCACAGTGCTAGCCACAGTGCCTAGGTATATAAATACTGTTCCCTCTTACTGCTGCATTACTGTACAGCGATTTCGCTGCAGACCATGTACAGTAATGCAACCTCTACCGTACTGGTGTACTGGGATTCCGAACGCAACCTAAGGTTCCAACTGGCGTTCTCTTTTGGCACTTAGGTACTTACCTATATGCGTTGGGTTTTCTGAAGATATCTGGTCAGATGTTGAAGAGAGAGCGGGACAACGGTTACCTTGTATGCAACAGATTAGGAGCTGGGGGATTCGTAGCTGAATGAAGGTGAGAATAAACGTGGCGGTTGATGGAGATTCTCGTTCTGGGTTCATGAAACATTGGCTTTTGTAGAGGTATGATATGCGCTTAGTTCACCTCTGGGTTCCTTTTATTTTCCCTCCAAATCCATGCTTCTCCGTCGCATCATTCGCTGCCTCTCAATCATCCCGCTCGTCGAGTGTGGAAGATGTACTCTGGAGGCACAGCAGCTACCGTGAAGTTTGCAACATTCACTCTTTTCCACAAAGGCGAAGGTAGATCTCGGCTGAAACGTATCGCTTGGCCGCTTAAAGAGGGAAGCCGAATGAATGGACGTGTGCGAGTTGTTGTTGTTGCTAGTGGGGCAATGAAGTCGTTGCGATTAGTTCTGGCGAGACGGGAACATGTTGGTGCTTGCAAAAATGAGGTGCGAAAGGGAAGGAAGCGAGAAGTCAAAGGTGGGAGTGCTCAAAGGGCGAGATGACGTTGCCTGCCGTGGCCCGCCTGTTGGACTGCAGGCGCATCTGGACCGAGTGCCTGCACCCAACGAAGCGCTTATCCATTGAACGCTGGGAAGGCACAACTGTAAGTCGAGAGGACGACAAACGTTCGAGATCTTCGTGTCAGTATCGTGTAGAGACCGGGATGGGCTTGGCAAACAGCGGCACGATGCTAGAGATCATATCTGTTGGTGATAGACAGCAACTCCCAGTATACCCGCGCGCTACGGCATTAGAAGACATATTGTGTTTCGCTATGTCACGGATATGTGTTCTGGTTTCTACTGGGCATATAAATCACCTTATCCCTCCTGGTATTGAATCCCTCCTTCTTCTCTCATTGAATACTAACAACGAGTCTCCATCTTTCTTCATCAGGAAAAGCATCAACACGGAACACGGCATCAAGACAAGCCACCAACTCGCACTAGACGCACACATCGCTCAGCTTGCTGGAATGCGTTACCCATTTGTTCTTGGAGGTCTCTTCCTCTCTTTGATCTTCTTGTTTGGCCTCGGATCCACCGCCAGCATCTCAACGTTACAGACAAGGGACGGTCATCTTCATGCTCGCAAAGTCAAGAAAGGATTCAGCAAGAAATGCTCGGACTATAAGTGGGATAAAACAACATGCACCTTCGGAGCTTCCTGCAAAATCGACAGAAAGGGGCCTGGGATCTATATGGGTACCAGCGACATCGACGTGAGCACATGCCTCGCCAATTTTGTGCCAAAAGGCGCGACAGATCAAAACGAGGACTCGTGGGACAATTTCGAAAACGGAATGTTGGGCTTTGCCTTTGCGCCATTGGGGGTCTATGGCATGAAAAAGGCCACTGGCAAGTGAGTGACACTTCATTGACATCCTTTCCTTAGTACCTCTAGCTTGGGCCCAGCATAACCAGGTCAACGGATTTGTTATGAGAGTCTCTAACCATTGAGTAGGGGAATCCTCAAGAACGCCTGTCAAGAAGATGAAAACGACTGCACCATCGTCCAGGGCGACCTCGTGAACGGGGCCAAGCCAGAGTTGCAGTGCCGCTCGCGAGGAGGGCACCCGACAATCATCCAGCTAGGTAAGTTTACCCACCTTCCCTCCAGAAGCAATCTGCACATGTCTATCGTGACTGGATTCATCGTACACTGCCCCTGCTTTAATATGTTTGTTTTGCTGTATGCTAACGTCAAGTAGATATCGGTATCGGTGTCAACGAGAAGGGATACCTTGAGTGCAGCACATCCGCAGACGACGATTAGGATGTTACCGAAGGGCGATGACCTCGAAATGAATCTGGAGATTGACGGAGGATTTTTCACTAGTTCATGAGCAATTTGCGTTTGTAAGATAGTCGATTAGTTAGCATCCGGTGCCTTTTCTCTATTCTCGTCTCAAAGTCCTTGCTTCTTCATACCATTGTTCTCGCCCTTTCCTTTCAGATTCCCTTCCGCGTTCCTTCCAGGCACTTATCAACCACTATCACCTAGCTCTAGACACTTGGCCACTGCGATCCTGCACCGTGAACGCGGCTTCCTTCGACAACAAGAAGTCCATCTACTATTTCACACGCCTTTCTCTCCGAAGCACGTGAGATCTCCATTCTCGTTGAAAATCTCGTTCCCTAGAGGTAGTGGGCGTCAGCACAAGACCATGAGTAACAGCGCAAGGCTGTCACGATTGATTCAACGCCGACAGTTCCAAGGCACAGGAGTTACTCACATATCCACGAACTGGTTTCCTGAGTAGCGGGATCGCTGACAGTCTGCCTACACTGACAGGTGAGGTAAACAGAATCTTTCGGGCCACCCACCTTGTAACCGTCCGCGAGACGACAGCTCTCGCAAGTGTTTTTGTCGCAGAAGCTTCCGGGCCTGCGATAACCAGGAGGGGGGAGTTCATCCATGTTAGTCACACAGCCATATGATGACACCAGGGCTGAGGGGCTGGGTTTGAGGCGAAGCCGTCTACACTCGCTGATACATAATTTCTCATTGGGTAGGTAGAGTACCACATACCTGAACCTGTACTGATCCACATTGTAGTTGGCGACTTTACCACCTTGTCTGTCCCGTACCAGTAGAAAGTGTAGTCTGCACTGAAAAAATAGCTATTATCATAGTCTGGCTTCAATTTACCGTAGAACAAGCATTTGTTCAGGTTGAGCTTTGATTCACGCTCCATGAAGTCACCAGCGCTGCATTTTGCCGAGAGAACGCATTGATTGTCGTCGAAGTTGACATCGTGACAAGTTCCTGTGAAGTTTCCAGGATCGCTGTAGAGACCGTTCGTCGCCTGTGCTCCAGGAGGAGCATATTGAGGAAGAGCTGAGGTCCCGGCGATGTAGCTGATTGAAAGAATGCACAGAGGGAGGCAAAGGGAGAGGCAGGAGCCCCAAAGAAGTGAGCGATGCATGGTGAAAACTGAGGGCCGGCGTAAATTGATTGTTTGTACTTCGTATGCGAGAATCTCTTCCTTGTTCAAGTTGATAGACACCGCCGGATGGTAGAACCGTTGATTGTTGATGATTGATAAGAGAGTCAGAGGGCAAGGCAGGTCTTATATCCACCATAATTGCCATTCGGTATGCCACGGCTCGATGTGCTTCCATGACCAATACAGGTAACGAGTCTTCTCAGTGCTAATTCGGTGTGTCAACCTTTCAGCTCCCAGGGCGCTCTCTTGGTGCGATACCCCATCACGGTGAGCGTGGTAAACAAGATTCGATATGGTGTTGATGTTGAAGTAGCGTTTGACTCGATCAGCCCCCATGACGAGCACTTCGCTCGCTTCAAATGAGTTGGGACGGCCAGGACATATCCATCATCCTCGGACCCTAGCGACCGGGCGCGTCACCATCGTAACGTCATTGACCCAAGACCATCGGCAACTGCGTTGGGAACGTTCGAAGCAGCGTCCAACTACACGTCGATTGGTGGGTTTCGCTCAAAGGAGGATGAAGGAAGAAAAAGAAGACCAGCCCGGCCCGGGCTCGCGATGCATCACAGCGCTAAAAGTGGCCCGTGCGGCAAACGCACCCGGCAAACACGGGCATGGAAGCGACAGAACACACCTTGGACACTCGACGATTTGAAGCCCTTCCATGTACCAAGATGCTTCTAAAATGCTTTAATCAGCAGTTGATATAGGGTAGCGTGCTATTGGCAGTTTGTTTAATATATTAAAACGAAAGATGGCTGTGCAAAGAGGTCCGAAACCCACGCCTCTATCAGTAGTAAATGCAAGGTCGAATTAAGGCTGTCGATAAGGTACTCGCGTCGCTTCCAGTAGGCCTACAGCGGATACCCCCTAAAGCCCGCTGTAATTATAGCGCTTTCAGCGCCTTCGTTACACAAGGCTCGACTCGAGTCCTCAACCGACACCCGACTCTACTGCAGCCTCGTGTAAGTGCACGAGACCCGCCCGGTGCCCTGGTTAGCCCGCCCAGCAGCCTTGCCGTCCCGTAGCTACAGGCCTTCCGTTTTCGCAATACCGCAAAGACTAAAAGTTATCTAGAAGCCAGGATTTGGGGAAACATCCTTTTTCGGCTACAGATCTGTCGACTTGAAGCTGTCAGGGCAGTGCGCCTACCTCAGAAGTGGGGATTTGCGAGAGAATCGTACAGTTGATTTTACTTGCAGCACCAGGTATGTAGCCGAGTTGGGAAGTTTCCCCAAATCCTGGATTCTCGATAACTCCGGTCTTTGCAGTACTCGTTTGTCGAAAACGGATTCCGTTTGCGAATGCGCTGGCGCGGTAAAGTAACGGTGGTTGTGAGCATTTGCTGTGCTAAACAAGTTGACCGCATCTCGGCGCCTCGGCGAAGACTGAATTTCACGATCAAACGGAGCCATTCACACGAACATGCTATTCAACAATGCGCTTTGGGATAGCTTTTGATAGAAGAGTGTGGTTGCTTCTTTGTCTTAACGATTTTGTAACTTCAAATATGGCCGTATCCATCACATAGGACCCCAATCATATCTACCGCTGTCGCCTTTCCTGAAAATGTGCGCTGTATCCTCCCATCGTTATTCGACAGGCTCGCGGGCCATGTCCCGTCCCCAAATCACACATCGAAAGCAAGTAAAGTAACCGCAAGATTCCTCCCATGCACGGATAGAAGCGAAATAGCTTTCCGAAAGCAAACGCCAAATTTAGACATGAAACGTCGTTAAACCCGTACTCGTCAGGGATAGAAAATCTCCCTGACTAGCGGCTGCGAGTAGTGCCTCAACTGCCCGGACACTAACGTGGAAAATTCAGACCGGCTGGATCTATGCCTATCTCGTCACTGAAATCATCGACGTCGGCCGAGTCATCTCCCAGCTGCTGCGCCCAAGTTGAGGTTGAGAACATGCTCTGAGACTGTGACTGAGAAGAGGCCATTCCGATCGAGTCCGATATACTGCTATCCATGTTGATCTGAGACTGGGCAGGGGCAATCGTCTGGGCCATGGCGCTGATCTTCTTCTCGTAGTGACCGAGCACAGTCGCCATTTCTGGCAGTCCCAAGAGTTCAACGATGAGGGCCTTACAGCGCTCATTGTCGGTGACCTGGGCGCGCATGTTGGCCTCCAGCTGGAGGATCGTGCGGTGTTGCTCTTTGCACTTTTCCTCCAAGTCGTTGATGTAGTCTAGAAAGGTCAGTGAGCATGTTCATCGTAAACGGAATCAGCAAGGTAAACCTACCCTTCTTGCGAGCACGGAAATTGCGAGCCGATACTTTGTTGCGAAGTTGACGCCTCTGCGCCGAAGTCATACCCTTGGCCTCCTCGCCCTTGAGTACCCGCTCGTCGTCGTCGAGGTCGTCCTCATCCCTGTGCTTTCCCCGTTTGCTGAGCTTGGGGAACTCGCACGGCCTGTCCTCAATGATCACGGGCATTGTCTTCATGTTGTTGACCAATCGCTGAATCTTGTGGGTGCGCTTGTCGATGCGATGATATTGATCAGTCTGTCGATGGGTGATGGAAAGGTACTTGTCCTTCTCGCTTAGATGGTTTGATTGTCCGTTGGCAAGACCGAAGTTGCGACCGGGACCAGAGCCGGGACCGGGAATGCGATGCTGACGGGGCGCAAGAGGGGTTGTCGCAGGCGTATTCCAGCCGGAAACGGGTTGCTGAGGGATGGTGAAGGGAGTGGGGATGGAGAAGTTGATGGAGTTGATGGAATTGTCCCCTGCCCAGTCGAAGTTGGGACCAGAATGTTGGATGGAGTCAAGGTAGGTGGGCCCGTTTCCTGTTGGCTGCGCTTCCAAGACCTGCGATTGCGTGACAAGCGATGGTTGGGTTGGAAAGTTTGCCGTCAATCTCTTGGTGTTCTCGAGAGCGTTGAAGGCGTCGTTCGCATGCTGCCCGATGGCAAAGCTGTTGTCGAAGCCAAGTCCCGAGAGGAGCAGGTCAGAGTGATACGGTGACTGGTCCCAAGCGGTTCCGGGTTGGTTTGTGTCCAGGAAAAGTTCGCTGGGATTGACAGTCTTGTTTGCGGAATTGGTGACGTTCATATCGGAGTCGCCCGCGATGGGGTCGGTGGTGGTTGTTGGTGAGATGGAAACCGTCCGCGGGTGCTGGCCAGAGCTGATTGAGATGGAAGGAAAGGAACGGGCGGATCGTCTGGCGGGGGAACTGTCGGTGTTTTGGGCCAAACCGTAATAGAGTTTAAGGAAGGAACGGGGCACGCCTGCGAAGGAGCGACTGGGACAGTGATCCATTGCAGGGCAGGGATGGCACAGGCTAGTGGCTGGGCTTACCACGCCGGACGGGCTTGGAACGCTAAAGTGCGATGTGGGTTAGCGTGTGACCGTGCTGCTCCGTGGGTGGACTGTCGGTGCCTGTGGTTGGGCGTGTTGGGAATCGATACCTGTCTTCACACTCTTCACAAGAGAGGCCCGGAAGGGTTCGCTTAACACGTTTCGACGACATGATCACTAGATTTTGATAGCACGATACAGAACTGGTCGAACCGGGGTCCTTCCGGATTGGGCGTGCTGATGCAACCCCCATCGTCCGGGACGCGTAATACAGTTGCCTGGGGTTGGAGTGGTATGTATCGTGAGATAAAATATCAAAGTAAAAAGTTGACGGGAGGATGGATGATGTTGTTGAAGAGAGGAGTTGGGATAAGATGTCGTCAGCTTCGTTGAAGAGGGTTTGTTTTGACGAACCGGGCCACCTCGCTCATTTCAGTTTCTTCAAAGCTTGGAAAGCAGCTAGCAAGCACACATATGCATGTCGGCGATAGTAAAGCGGTTTCCGAGTACCGTATACGACCAACGATGACATTCTCTCTTAATTCCGAAGCTACCCATACGGATTAAGTCTTACCTGTCAAGTCTCGGCCACTCGAGACTGCCATCAAATACACGGGCGGTTGAGGAGTAAAGACCTCTCGACACTCCCGGTCTGCAATGACCAAGTGAGGCCTCCCAGCTTGGATGTCTAAGGTGTTTCTTTAACATCCATAACATCCCCCAAATCTCAGCCTTAACAGCATCAACGCTCATCCAGATTGGCTCAAGCAACTCAAAAGAGCACTCGTACCTGGCAGCAATCTGATTGCCATCAATCCCCGAACTCCCGTCCCTATAAATGTGCCTTAACTCGACGTGCAAAGCCATCTCGACCCAGCTGAACGGTGGGTCTTGGCCGATCCGGCAATCTCAACTGCGCCTCTGTGCCAGTCAGGGCACCCCGAGCGCCGATACGATGACATTCAAGGAGGACCAGAAGGACTTTACTGTACATGGCAAAGTTGGAGCCGCATAACTGCCCAGACACGTACTGGAAGCAGTTATTGTGCCCTGCCGACTTGGAAAAAGTACGAATGAGTTCGACAGCCCTGCCGGCCAACCTAAGAAGCATAGGAAGCTAAGGTAGGTACACCACGGGGAGGTGGAGTCTAGATCGCCGAGGTGTCCGTTTCAGATGTCTCCAACGGCCCGTCCCCGCACCCGGGCCTCCGGGGCCCCCGTCGGTGGGTTCTAACCCGGCTCCGCTCAGTCAGACAATGTCGGGCCTCATTGTCCGTTGGGTTCTTCCGCCTTCACGAATCAGCGCATTGCCGTTCATTGATCTATCTGGGCTATCCTTTATTTTTAGGAAACCCTGAGCCCTCGGCATTGGGACACGGATCAACGCCTTTGGTGAGGCGTTTCCCGAAACCCATCACGGCAGTTGAGAGTGACATGAGTGGCTCGTAGATTGCAATGCAGTGGCTGAGCACAACACGCTAGGCGTTTTGTCAAATATCCGCGGATCGCCAGGGCAACCCCGGTTTGTCATTTCTGTCATCGAAAGTGGTGGATACGCAGAACACGTAACCATCACCATCACGAACTTCCAGAACACCTTCGAGTCCCTTGAACGGTTTCTTTTAGCGAGGTTCCCAGATGCGACTCTGAAACTGTCACAGATCGGCGCTAACATGACAAGCGCTCTGGGCATGATTTTGTTCGTCGAGAGAAACAAATGCAACCTTCTTGTGACACAACAACAGCTCCATGTTCGTCCCCCCCTTTTTTTTTTCTGTAGATGGTCGTGATCAACGCCTGTGTTTCATGGACTTGAGAGTTTCATAGGTTTGTGTTGATAAAAGGTCAGAACAAGCGCCGGATCGTACATATGTCGTTGAAGTTCGGCCTTCCATGGTGGAGACTGCAGAGCGTACCGAAGGCCCAATTCTTCCCTGGGCGGTCACTCGACCTTATAAGCTTCACCTCGATAACTCCAAAATGACATTCCGGTAAATGCATCGTCAGTACAGTCTCTTAACTTGCTGTCCAAGCCAGCTAGATATGGGATGGACCCACGCACTTGTGTAACGGATCGATGTCGGTTTTCCTGGGTTCGAATCGAGGGGGTGAGCTTTCCCCGAGTGCAATATCAGGGTTAGGGTAGGAATAACCTAGGGTTAAGCTTGAGAAAGACGACACCTCTTGGCTTCACGTGCGCCTTATCTTATCGTACGGTCCACAATTAGCCGGCTTGGCAAGTCTCGTCAGCGGCCGCACGAGCCACTCCCTCACTGATCCCTTGAATCAAGTCCCTGATCTTGACCGTCAAGGCGAACTCCAGCATCAGGTACGAACAGCTATAGAATGGTCCAGCGTGCCATGATATCGTTCGCAGAGAAGGTGGGTTATCGTAGTCAGTAATGGCATCTTGACATGGCCGAGTCATGGAGTCGTTCCGGGTTGTGTAAGCGCATCGTAGCTTCTAAAACGTGCGGTAAGCTTCTGTCGTATATACAAGATCGGGGGAACGTGTCCTTTTGCTGCAACGGATGGGATGGAATTGTTAAAGCCAACGACACACGGTGACGGAAGGGACGAGAATGCCCAGCGCCGCGGGCCCCGAGTGTTGAGAAAGACAGCGCCGCCCGGGCTAGAGCGCCCGAATCGGGGAATTGGGGTCCGTCGATGACCTGTAACAACCAATTGGGGGGCGACCCTGAATCTGTTGATGTTGTCACCAACAACATGTGCTGGATGGCGAATTTGGCCAAGTTCGGACCGCGTGCGTTGACGGAGGTGCCACTGCTCCGGTGCTTCTGGTTTGTCTGGGCAATCGCATCCAGCCTTGGCCTTTTTTTGCCGGCGGCCGACGGCCCAGCCAAAGTCCAGGTGTCCATCCCGCCGCAGCTAGTTAAATAAAATCTGTCGCGATCCATCATCACCTCTGTCTCTTTGCCAACGCAATCCACCATCCCGCCCACCGCCTGTTGCGCATATTCTTCCCGTTGATTCTCTGTTGTCGACACCCAACGTCGTCAACCTCTTTTATTTGGTTATACTCTTTTCTAATCTCTCCGCCACGCGGTAAAGCATATTCACAATGGGTCTCTCCCCGCAAATGTAAGAACATCACCGCCCGGCGAACGCGCAAACTACGTGCCGCTCGCCGTGTCCTCGACATCGCGAGCCGGAGACGCATTCCAGATGCTAACATGTGTACAGCACCAACCTGGTCATCATCCTTGGTATGATGCAGCTCGCCAAGAAGATCCCCTTCGAGGACCCCAATGTTCTCAACCTCTGCCGCGCTCTTTACGTGCTCAGCAATGTCGTCATCCTCAGCATCCACCTCTACATCATGAACACCATCAACAGGAAGAAGGGTATGTCGCGCTTCCTCTCCCCTCGAGAAGAAAATCCACAGTCATGCTAACCTTGTCTCTCAACAGACCTCACCACTCTCAAGTACGTCGAGCCGGCGCCGATGGGTTCCACTGAGGAGGGCAAGCTCGTCACCACCACTGTCCACGCCTACGATCTGGCCCAGGCCAAGCAGCTCCTCCGCTCCCAGATGATGGGCGTCTTCATGATGGGCGTCATGCACCTCTACTTCAAGTACACCAACCCCCTCCTCATCCAGAGCATCATCCCCCTCAAGGGCGCCTTCGAGTCCAACCTTGCCAAGATCCACCTTCTAGGCCAGCCCGCCAGCGGCGACCTCAAGCGTCCCTTCAAGCAGGCTGCTGGCTTGATGGCCGGTCTCCAGGGCGGCGCTGCTCAGAGCGACAAGAAGGCTGTCGAGGCTGCCGAGCGTGCTGGCCGCGGCGGCGCCAAGGAGGAGTAAAGCGATTCAAACAATCGACTTTGGATGCTGCTGCACGGTGCAGGAAAAAGAAGGGAAACAGGTTATACACGACCGTGCCGGCTATTTCATCTGGGCGGGTAATACTTTGTACCAATATGGCTTTTGAAGCATTGGCAATTTACGTATAGACATCCTTTGGCTAGACGGATGGGCGGGGGCTCATGGGAGCAAGCAATGGGGGATAAGCGAGGCGGGTCCGCCCGCCCACTCTGCTTAGCAGCCAGTGTTGCCAGGACATGAGGTAGTAAACAATACACTACTATCTGGATTGGCATACTATTTGCTAACTACAAACGTCGTGTTTGTTGTGTGGAATGTCTCCTTTGTCGAGGTTGTCGCCATTGCCGAGGATGTGGCAATACTTCTTGCGGCGGACTTGGCGCCTGAAACGAGGCGGCGAGCAGCAATTGTTTGGCTGATGCCTGCCGAATCGAGCCAAACAGCGTCATCGAGGGGTCGATTGCACAGCATTTGCTTTCGCGACACAGCACGTTCCGTGAATGCATTCATTCTTTCAACTACCATCACCATTCTCCTTTTGTTTTGTTGTCGACACCCTTGAATGTCTTTTCGCTGATAACAACGCCCCCCTTGCGAATCAACTTAATCCTACCTTGCGTCATAGCTAGCAACTCCCACAATGGAACGGGCATCCACTCCTCCAGCTCGAGCGCAACGAACAACAAGGTCAAGCACAGCACGTCCAGCATCACCACCAACTCCCGCCGCCGACACTCGTCGCATAGTAAGCGACTCTCCAACCCGGCTCATATCCATCGCACCAAATAGCTAACCACTCCTCTACGCTCACCAGGAAGAATCCCGTCTCCGCGTCAAAGACCTCCGCACCCAACGCGAAGCCGACCACCGCGCCGCCGGCATCCCCCTCCCCTCCGACTCTCTCCCGCGCACCGCCTCCGGCATCGCCGCCACCGATGACATCCAGCTAGCCGGCGCCGCCGGTCGCGCTGCCTCTCGCAAGCGCCCGTTCACATCGATCTCGCGAAACGACGTACCGGCTACTAACCGGGATGCTCGCACATCGACATCGACAACAACGGGCGAAAAGAAAGATGGCAACGAACAAGGGCAAGGAGGGGACTTGCGCCCCATCTCGCGCAAGTTCACCAAATACGTCGATTACAACTTCAGCGCCATGACGGATACCAAAGGCGGGTTCCTTTCTGTGGAAGATGATCCGTTCAACAAGCAAATGTCTGGCCCCACAAAGCCAGGGCAGCCTGGCGGGGAGCAAGAGCAAAAGCCGGCGCACATGACGGCCGCGGAGTGGGAGCGGATGCAGTTGATTCGGAAGCTGCAGCGGAATAAAGCTGGGCCGTACGAGCCTGGATTGAGTGTCTTGACGGACAAGGAGGATGTGGCGAAGGAGAGGAAGAAGTGCAGGGAGTGTGGAAGTCTAGAAATTGATTTTGTGTGGGAGGAGGTGTTTGGGTGCGCGGTGTGCGGGAAGTGTAAGGAGAGGTGGCCGGAGAGGTATAGTCTTTTGACGAAGACGGAGGCGAAGGAGGATTATTTGTTGACTGATCGTGAGTTTTTCACCTTCTCGAGACTATTGATTTGGGACTGGATGCTGACTGGTGATGACAACTACAGCTGAACTCAAAGACCCCGAACTCCTCCCCCACCTCTCCAAACCGAACCCGCACAAGTCTCACTGGCACGACATGATGCTCTTCCTACGGTACCAGGTCGAAGAATACGCGTTTAACGTCAAATGGGGGTCGGCAGAGGCTTTGGACGCCGAGTTTGAGAAGCGCGAGCAGGACAAGAAGAGGAGGAAGGAGGCCAAGTTTAAGGAGAAGTTGCTTGACTTGAAGAGGAAGACGAGGACAGAGGCGTTTAGGAGGAATACGGGGAAGTTGGGTGGGATAGCGGGAGATGGTGGTAGTGGTGGTAGTTCAACAGGGAGGGGAGGAAAAGCGACTAAGTTCGGGGATGCAATAAATAATGGAGGGAAACATGTCCATGAATGGGGCAGGACGGTCGAGAATGAGGAGGGGATGACGGTCAAGACGTGTACGAGTTGCGGGATGGAGGTTGAGGAGTTGGAGTTTTAGGCTGATAAGCCTCGGATGTTGAGTTAGACTTTTTTTGTTGATCATACCCGGGCAGGCTTTACGAGTAATGGGATGACAGTACCATTATTCATGAAGGTGTTGACTTGATCAATGTTATCACCCCTGGATTTCATCCCAGGTCTTGACCAAACAAGGCGCCAAGCTTTGAAGCCGCTGAGCTCCGCTGAGCTTCCCTGGACGTCACTAGTCCTCGGGTCTGCGCACGGTGCATGGACTGATCTGTGCTTTCTTTGTTGAGTTGGGAAGCGTTAGCCCCTGACGCTGGAAAAGGTGAATTGTGATGGCAATTGCGGCCTTGCGGCCTCACCTGTGATTTGGTGTTGAAACCCCGAAAGCGATACCGGCAAGTTGAGATGCTAGAAGGACTGTGCTGAGGCGGGAGGTCTTTGTGCAACAGAAGGTGCAGGCTTGAGGTCTCAACTCCGGTGTTGACTGCGCATTATAATAACTGAACTTGAAAGTATCTTCTGAAAGAGAAACACCAAAATCTTGATGTTGAATCTCGCAGCGCTCTTTGTGAATGCCAACACAGTCGAGATAGAAAAGGAGTGATACGCACAGGCCAGATAACACCAAGTTCACAGCTATCACGGGCCAATAAGACGCTTCCATGGTCTGTTTAGACGCTTCAGCTTCAATTGGACGCTGCAGGACCAAAGCGCGCTTGCCAGTCGCTGCATCCCGTCGCTACAGCAGTCGCAGCGCAGTGCAGCGGGCAGTTGCCAGTGCGTGGTGAGCTCCCTCACTCCAACGACGCAGTGCGTTTATCTGCCATCGAGTCTTTTGGCTGGCAGCCCACTTTGCCCGTTGGAGTGTCCAGTGCTTCTTACGCGCATCATAACCTTGGTTGAACCACCACCGCGAATCCAGGGACTTGCTATCATCTCTTTTTTTCTTTTCACGTCTTCGCTTTTTATCCGATGTCTTAGCATACCCAAACGCAACCAGGGCCTTTTTGCAGATCAGGGTCACTACTCCCGCTTCAGTTTTTCAAGCCGCCGCGGATCAATCGACGGCTGCCCCCCTTGTGGCTTTCACTTCTTCTAATACCAGCCAGGGCACGCAGATACGTAGCTTGACGAACGGATCGCATTCGATACACTACCGCGACTAACGACCTTCGATTACCCGACTGCCACTTCTTGCTTTGCTTTTCTAGCCTCGAACTACGCACCCGACTACCTACCACCACACCGCAAACACCAAGGGGGAGACGAGGGTCCACGCGGTCCCTCACCAGCTCAGCACTTGTCGACGCTGTGCGCTCTGACGATCGTCCGGCTGGAATCTCCCACGTCAATTGCTCCCCCTCGATTTGCTTAGCCGCCGACCGGCCAACGTCAGCCTCGCTTCTTATCGTCGCGAAAGCTTCGCAGATTTAAGCTGTCGCTTCGACCACCGATAACCGCACAACTATGGGCACTAACGGCGTTCATGTCTCGTTTGGCGCGGGTCATGAGATGGGCGGGGTAATGGGCAATGGCTCTGGTCAGCCGCCCGCGACCGAGTATACACTCCAAGGTTAGTCGGTTCAAGGAAAACCAAACTACGCGGTCGTCAGAGCTAACGCTCGTCATACAGGTGTCATGCGCTTCCTCCAGACAGAGTGGCACCGTCATGAGCGCGACCGCAATGCCTGGGAGATCGAAAAGCAGGAGATGCGGGCGAGGATAGCGAACCTCGAGGGTCAGGCCAGGAGAGCAGACGCGACACAAAAGGCACTCAAGAGATATGTCTCGATACTCGAAAAGAAGGTCAAGGAGCAGAGCGCTGCTCTAAAGTCTACTGGTAAAGAGAAGGGAGTCGAGGTTGAGGCCGAGGCCGAGGCCGAGGATAACAAGACTAAGCTTGACCGGTCCGCCCTCATACAAGAAAAGCTGCGCCGTAAGCCCAAATACTTTATTTCCTATCTACTAGCATGTTCTGACATACCCTCACAGCAAACACAAAGCTCTCCGGAGCCCCTAACGAGGCCGAGAACGTCGAGATCGGTCCTCCAGACGACGAATCTGCGCGCAACGAACTCAAGACTTTCCTCGATCAGTGTCAAGCCGAGTTTACTTATCTGATGGTCACGCCAGCAAACCCGCAACCACCACGAGAATCCCCGCCTCTGCCTATTCTAGATGATTTCCGCGAGGGTGAAGCCCTGAACCAGCAGCTTGAGCAGTCCTACCAGCGGTCTCAACAAAGCCAAATTCGCGACCTTCTTGCCCAGCAGGCTGCTGCTGCCAATGCCACTAATGCTGCCGCTGTGCAGAGTCAGCAGCAGCAACCGCAAGCGCAACAGCATGTAGCCGGGCCACGACCGCAGACTAACCAACCACCGAAGGGATATGGCGAGCTGCAAGGAGCGCCTATGGAACGTTCATCTAGAGGACAGCAGCTGCACGATATCCTAAAGAGCGGCGAAACTCCCGACTGGTCAGCTTCGATGCAATCTCAGCCAGCCGAAGAGCCAACTTCTGCACTCAGCAAGGCACCTCCGATGGTTAGAGGAGATGGACGTGAGCCGGCTGCGCCAAAGTCCGCCTCGACGACGGATGCATGGGACTTTAACGAGTCGAACTTCCAGGATCCTACCACGATGACACAGCCGACGCCGCAACAGTCCTTTTCTAGCAGGCCTGACACGGACGCCTTCCCCAGCGCCGAGAACCTAACCAAGTCTCCTAACCGTGGAGCACTCTCCCACCGAAGAAAGAGCTCGAGTGGTATGACGCGTAGGAGGAGCGCCGAGCACGAGCTTTCGCTTGGGTCTCTTAACCAGAAGGCAGAGGGTACAATGTTCAAATTCCGCTTTGGCTTGCGCGGTCATCTGGATGTGGTACGGACTGTTATCTTTTCTGGCGGCGGAAGCCCTGGCGAGCCTGAGATCTGCACGGCGGGAGACGACGGCTTGGTCAAGAGATTCCACATTCCTGACAGGCACATTGGTCAACGAAATGCTGATGGAGATCTCGATGTTGTGGCGGACTTTACACATCGCGGCCATAGTGGGGCCGTGTTGTCTCTTGCGTCCTGGTCGCCATCCCCCAACTTCTCTACCGGCGGGCGTGCCCAGGGTGATGGTTGGATTTTCTCTGGTGGTCAGGATGCTACGATTCGCGTATGGGAAAGAGGAAGGGTTGATCCCAAGGCCACCCTAGATGGCCATACTGACGCTGTCTGGGCGCTTTGCGTTTTGCCCACGAACCTGGGTGCCATTTTCGGTCAAACCAACAACCACGGTCCACCTGATAGGATCCTGTTGGTGTCCGGAGCGGCGGATGGCACTGTCAAGGTGTGGGCTGTCAGCGCACCTCCTCAACTCACATCGCCTCAACCGGGACCGGGTCGTCGTGGACCAGGCGGACGTGTAAGAGGCAACTCTATGAGCTCTGGCTCCGCATTCCCCAGCTCGCCACAGCCGACCACGGCGTCCAACTCTCCCTTCCATCATACGCTTGTGCATACCATTAAGCGGGCCAACTCGGAGGCTAGCCCGACCTGCATTACTGCCCTCAGTCCCAATGGCGAGACCTTTGCCGTCAGCTATGCGGATGCCGCCATTATTGTCTACGATACCCGTAGCGGAGAGGAGATTGGAACGATGGCGAGCTTGGATACGTATGACGGCACCATCAATACCGCCGTGAACGCTGTTGTAGCGACAACCGTTGGATTGGATCAAACACAAGGCCCCGGTGGTGAGGATGAAACTGGTGGCGGGCCTACAGGAGGTGGTCGGTCGATGGCGGGATCTGGCGTTGAGGGTACCATCATTTCTGGCCATGAAGATCGCTACATCAGGTTCTTTGATGCCAATAGCGGTAAGTTTGTCGTCCCCTGGGAGAATACTTCTTGGAGACTAACTTTTTTGTCAGGTCAATGCACATACAACATGCTAGCCCATCCAGGATCCGTCTCCAGCCTCTCCCTCAGCCCCGACGGCCGCGAGCTCGTCAGCGCGGGCCACGACATGTCGCTGCGGTTCTGGTCCCTCGAGACAAGGTCATGCACGCAAGAGATGACTTGCCATAGGAGCATGCGCGGCGAGGGTGTCTGCGCCGTTGTATGGAGCCAGGACGGAAGATGGGTGGTTAGCAGTGGCGGAGACGGCATGGTCAAGGTGTATGCGAGGTAGTCCGTTGTTTACGCCTCAAAGGGACGGGGATGTATGACTTGAGCCTCCTTTTTGGCACATTGTGTATAATGAATTCTTTTTGGGGGAAATCCGGGGATGGATGGGAGTAGGGGGGTTGTGTATTAGCTGTTCGCTTTTATCATCTTTTTTTTTCTCTTCCTCTTGCTTTGTTAGTATCACACGCACGCTCATTGCGTTCTGGGGCCGCCGACGTTTCCTTTGTCGTTTACTTTCCAACATCATTGCTATACCACATCACACCAATATGGAGAGCATCAAGCGGATATCGTTGCAGCTGCTTTTGGGGTTTTGGTGGGATGGATGAAAAGAGGGGGTATGAGATGAGATGCAAGATAGAATGAAAGAAGCGGATCATTACCAACAGTTTTATTGAATAATTGTCCGGTCGAAGAGTGTGAAAATGTCGTCGTGAATCCCGGCGGAAACAGAAAAGGGGTTGTTGAAATGCTGAACACTGGACTTCGGGTGCTGCCTGGAAGATGCTCCTATGGCGGGGTTATTAAGCACATGATCCTGAGCACAAACCATCAACAAGGATTGGTTGCGATCCAATCCCTCGTGGCGCAATTGGCTAGCGCGTCAGACTGTTAATCTGGAGGCTGTAAGTTCGATCCTTACCGAGGGAGGTTGCCAAAACCAAATCAACATTTTTTGCTTCTTTTTGGAATTGCATTCCTTATTTTTGCGTGTGTTTGGCCTTTTTCTTTGTATTCCAGCCACAAACTCGGTCCAAGGTATATTGTTCTTGTATTTTTGTTTTTGGTACTCAAGCCCTTACGTTGTTTAGTTGCACAAGTTTTTTGGTAGTGATGCTTACTGAAGGTTTTTTTCATCGCAAACACGTTATGCACATTTTGCAACAACATGGAACCACAGGCATACTTTCCACCACTTCATCAAACTTCGGAAGATCACAAGCCTCACTTGATAGTATAATATCTTGTTTGTCACCTTCACTTCACTTCGTCCATTTCAGGCATCCCTTCGCACCATCTCGACCGAGCCGGTCCTCGAGAAGCAGCAAGCAGCGGGGTAGCCAACATGACAACCTGAAGTCATCAATCATCAATCGGCACCGGGACGCTCGGCTCGGAAGGGAATAAGCACCCGACCCGTTCGGAAACAAAGTTCACAAACTCACAAAGTCACGAGTCAACAGATCTGCATCCCGACCGGTAGCGATGCCGCGAACCATGGTGCGAACAACGGGAGCATGGCCCATAAGCGTATCGGGCGGCCTACCGAGGCTGGGGTCGCCCGCTTGTCCGCTTGTCTGCTTGTCCGCTTTTGCCCACCCCGTTGAATCGTATCGACGTATCTTCCTCGGACTTGAACGTCGCGGATAGATTGCGTGATCCGCGTTACCCCTCTGTTTACGTTGCACTTTTTCGCAGGGAAGGAAGGTGGGAGGCAAAGTATGAGGAAGATATAAGATGGATATCCCCTCTTTTGGGTTCTATGGTACCGGAAATGCTGAATGCTGAATGTCAGAATGTCTCCGAATGGCGTCTTCTACTGTGTAGAGGGACCTGCTGGATCCGGTAGGTAGTGGTCACGCTTGGGAATAACGACTCTTGGGAATAAGAGATCAGATAGGCAAGATGATAGTTTTACCTAGGTAGGTGACGTGATCGTCAACTGGAACTCTGGAAGGGCCGACCAAACTCCGAGATCTTCAACTTTTCAACCGCGGCGCATATCTCACTTCAAGTTTCAACGGTCAAGCCACCAAGCCACCAAGCCTCATTCCACGGACCACTCTTTCGCACCGACATCATCATTCAGGCGCTGGTACCGACCACCATCATCTGTGGACCGCGGTGATCTGCCGGAGCGAAAAGCCCCACGTGTTGAGAAGGTAATCTATCCAGTATCCATGCTGCATCACTGTCGTGGTACGTACAGTACGAGGTAGTATGAAGCGTCATTTACCCGATTTGCGAAGATGAGGGACTACGGCTTGGCTATGGCGATTTACGGGAGGGGAGTAGCGGATCTGGATCTGGATCTGCTTGGAAGCAATGGGCGTTGTTCTGACAGATTGGGAAGGAGGGAGTTGATGAAGTTTGAACTCCGGATGGCGTCAATCTCCTTGCTCCTTCCCCCACATCAACTTCAAGCGATTGAAGCGAGACCGGTACGCGAGTCATGCCCACGTTCATTGCACCTTCCAGTTCAAGCCGGTTGCCGAAACCCTCTTCCCGAAAGAGAACCGAACCATCCCGTCCACGCCAAACATCAATCTCCTCGGAGGACACCGACCGAACTGAACTTTTTTTCCCATTTCCGTCTGCGTGTCTGGAAGGGATCCTCCTGTCGCCAGCCGCACAGCTGGAAAGGAACAGTTCACAAGTTCCTGTCCGGATCAAGCAGTCGAACACTCAACATCGCCTGGAATGTTTGACTTTTAGCCTTACCTTTCCTCTAATTTGTCTCGCCTGTCTCGATTAGAAACCCAACTCCGAAACCTTGGAAGGAACACCAGAAAGAACCCCCGTCAACCACCTACCCCGTCAACCACGTTGATGCCTGCGGCCTGCCTCCCTGCCTTGAACTTGCCCTGTGGCCCTACTTTTTTTTTGCAACAACCCGCTCAGCCGCTGGACGCTGAACTGCAAGCTTAACTGGCGAATGCTGGCTGCGGGCATCCTGGCATCCTGGCATCGCGCAAAATCACGTATTCATCGAGACATTCTCCGGCTGTGTAGCCTACTCTATGTAACTTTATGTCGTGCATCTAACCGTCCGTGGGTTGTTGATGTCTCTAGTTGCCGTCTGTCATTCACGTAAACGTCTTTCGCTTCAAACCGGCCAACCAACCAAACCAACCAACCAAATCGTGACGGCAACGATAGGCAATGGAGGTGCCTTGCCATTTTGCTTACCGGCATATCAGATATACCCTACATGCAAGCCACTCCGTCTCGAATCAAAGCAAAGACGGGTGAGGCGGACGGCTTGAGTGGCTAGCAGAGGGAAAAAGAGGGTGTGGTGTGTAGGTAGGTAGGTAGGACTGTGGGTGATGTACAGAAAAGACCGTGACAGAAAACGGCGGGCAGGCGTCCAGCCACTCACCACCACCACGGCAGCCGCCACCATCTTCAGGTAAAGTAGTTTATTCTCCAACCGTCGATCCAGACACACGATGTGTAACCTCACTCTTATTACTCCAGCCGTTAGACGACAGCCAAGAGATGACATTGCGGAGAGGCTGCGACGTAAAGGGATCCCGCCAAGGCGGCTTTCATAAAGCGAGACATCCACTCCCTCGTTCGGAAACAGACTTCATGTCTAGTGTACCGCTTTTTTTTTTTCATTTAACTTATCCCCACGGTGAACTGGCCAATTAGGCCGATTGCTTGGTATGCTAGCGACGTTGCGGCGCTGGTATGCAGGCCCTTCTCAGAGTATCATTGGCCGAATAACGTGGGGATAAAACTCAGTTGAATGAGGATTTGCGGTAATTCCACTTCTCACGGCGTGCCTAGCTTCCACATCCCGCCTTAGAACGTCCTTCTTCATGTTATTGCACGGGTTTCAAGCTTCAAGACCCTTGGCTCCATTCGTTCCTGTGTCACCCGAGGCGGTGTGAACTTGAACTGTGTTGTACACATCTGCCGGCATAACTTGTTAGCGTGGTACCTCCACCTCACAAAATTTGAGTGGTTGGCGGTGGGCATACCAATCATCTTCTGTAAGAAAAATAAAAACTTACAAGTTCACCGCGCTAACAAGTTAAATGCCTGCAGAGGTGTACCACTGAGTGGTAATGGGTTGTACTCCAGGGGTTGATTGACCAAGCGGTTAATTGTTCTCCAGCTCTTTGTCCCGGAAATAGAGTGGTAGATAATGTGCGGACGGAAAGGCACATGTGAGAGGAGCTTCTTTTGACTGGATGTGAGGTTGAGGTCACATAGATAAGCTTCGAACCCCAGTCACCTTCCAGAAGTGCTCCTTCCTCTTTTGGTAGGGTCTTCTTACCTGTTGATACTTCACTCGCTTGCCTCGTCGTGGTGGCCGTCATATAAAACCGGAGGCCCTTCACTTCTGGAAACCATCAACCCTCAACGCCGTATCACAAGCATCGTTAGTCACCATGGTAGCCCTCACCAACTTCCTCCTCACCACCCTCCTCGCCTCCGCCGGCCTCGGGTCCGCCCTGCCCCCACGCATCGGCAACACCGTCATCGAGGCTCGGGAGCCGGAACTGCCACTCAGCGGCCGTAAAATTACGCTCTCCCAGCAGCACAACCCCCGCTACCACAAGTTCAACGGCGCCCTCTCCGTCTACAAGACCTACCTGAAATACGGCGCCCCCGTACCCGACTACCTCGTCAAAGCCGTCGCCGACCACCTCGGCATCTCAATCGATGATGTCCTCAACCACGCCATCACGCCCCCCAAGGCACGGAGAAACAAAGGCTCAGCAGCCGCCGTCCCCATCGACCAATACGACTCAGCCTACGTCACCCCCGTCTCCATCGGCACCCCTGCGCAGACCCTAAACCTCGACTTCGACACCGGCTCCTCCGACCTCTGGGTCTTCTCCAACTCCCTCCCCTCAACCCAAGCAGCCGGTCATGAGGTCTACTCCCCCAACGACTCCTCCACAGCCAGGCGGCTCAACGGCGCGACCTGGAGTATTTCGTATGGCGACGGGTCGTCGTCTAGGGGCAACGTCTACCTGGATAAGGTGACGATCGGAGGCCTGGCGGTTAACGACCAGGCGGTCGAGACGGCGCAGCAGGTGAGCCAGAGCTTTACGGCAGAGACGGCTATCGATGGGCTGGTTGGGTTGGCTTTCGGGAGCTTGAATACCGTCAGCCCGACGGCGCAGAAGACGTGGTTCGAGAATGTGAGGAGCCAGTTGGATGAGCCGGTGTTTGCGGCGGATTTGAAGTATGGAGCTTGTAAGTTGATTTCCCTTTTCGGTTTTGACTCGGGGTGGTGAGGCTGGATTGGGGTTGGGTGATGATGGAGGTCAGGCCGGGCTGCATGTCAAATCGCGGTTCGGCTGGACTGGATCACACTTGGTGATCTGCTCTGCCTCGTTCCTGTCCAGTTTCTTTATATGTATATCCCTCTTGAAGTCGGAGAGGATATGGAGACACGTCGTCAGCCCTCGGGGAAGTATGGGGAAGTACGGGGAGCTCCAGCACTCCGGGGTTCCGACACCGGAGTCATGCCATCTGGCTGGAGTTTGGCGACCCTAACCGAACAACCATGTCGTAGATCTGAGCTTATTTTTGTTCTGTTACTGACAACCCTTCGTTCCAAACAGCCGGTACCTACGACTTCGGCTTCATCGACCCAGCCAAGCACACAGGCAACATCACCTACGTGCCCGTCAACACCGACCCGGGCTACTGGACCTGGACCTCGACGGGTTACCAAGTCGGCTCCTCGCCCTTCGTCTCGCAGCCCATCACCAACATCGCCGACACGGGCACCACGCTCGTGTACCTGCCCAACGCCATCCTGCAGGCGTACTACAAGCAGATCCCCGGCGCCACTAACAGCCGGTCGTACGGTGGGTATGTGATCCCCTGCGCGACCGCAGCCATTCCGGACTTCACGTTCGGGGTGACGGCCGATGCCAGGATCACAATCCCGGGCCGCTTCATCAACTACGGGCCGGTGGCGGACGGGAGCGCGACCTGCTTTGGTGGCCTGCAGAGTAGCAACGGGGTAGGCATCAATATCTTTGGCGACGTGGCGCTCAAGGCGGCGTATGTGGTGTTTAATGGGGGCGAGACGCCGATGCTGGGGTGGGCTTCCAAGCAGTTGTAGGTGTCTTGGCTGTTGACTGTTCAGTCTGTTAGGACGAGGGGGAACACTTGGCCGAAGTTAGCATCATGTTTCTAGTATCCCGTAGTGTTTATTTTAGCCAGTCAGGGGTGATCCGTGGGTTTTGGGCCTCTTGGGATGCCGAGATGCTTGGCGTCTTCCGATGTCGGGCAGTCGGGGTGTAGAATAATGTTTATGAGGTGTTTGACTCGGTCGAGGATCGGAAGTTGTAGGAACCTCTTTCACCCTATTCTATATCCAACAAGCTATCTCCATGGTGCCTGGTGAGTGTGTGTCCAGTGTCCAGGATGAATGCATTCTGCCTTGTCTGTTCCTGCATTTTGACGCGTGGCCGAGGACGGAGTGCCACATGGATATGGAGGAGATGATGCTGCATGTCTTGCATGTGCCTGGAGTTTGCATCTGGGCTTGGAACTCCAGATGGATGGTGACTCACATGCCTGGATGTATTTTGACAAGGCGAGGTGTAAACAGATCCGAGAAAGGAAGGACAGTTCGTCTTGTCATGGTTACCGAGCCATTGGGTTCACACGAACCTCGCTCGGCGCCATGCCAAGGTCTTGGCTCCCGCTCTCGCCTGCGTCAAGTGTCAGCATGCGATCGATGTTCGATGCCACATGCACCGAACGTTGCGAAATAAGGCGGAAGTAGTGCGTAGCGCGGCCCAAAACGGAAGCCAAGAAAGAGGTTTGAGTTTGAGAGCTTTGATAAGTCGCGGCGCGGCAATCAGCTAGTCGGGATAGCTTATTTCGACGACTGTCTGTCTGTCGACATGAAGCTGCTGCATCACCCAAACAAAGCATCACCACCCGTTTGCTTTGGTGTTGTGGATTCATGTCTTGTGGTTGCAAGAGTCATGTATGTCTTGGCACTTGAAATGGGACTTGATTGTCCAATTCCGCCCATGTGCTCTACAACCGATGAGGACCGTGTAGGACCGTGTACACCCGACGTCATGTCGACGGAACGAGACCGCTGGGTAAACTTCAAGAGGGACCATGGGCAGGCCCTTGTGCTGGTTTCATGAGTGGGGGGACTTGGCATCATGATGGAGTCGGATTTTTCTTTTTGGTGCTTGCCGTCGCATCGATATGGGGGCTCGGGGGGGATCGGATGCGCAAAAGTTGGGGAAGCGAAGATCTCGAAGAAGGTTATCGAGACGGGAAGGCAAAGAATGGAATAGTTGAGTGACATGGCATGATGTCGTGCACAGTAAATCATCATCCTCTTTGGACACTCTCCATTGGGACTGTGCTGATGAAGCTTTTTGATGTCTTTGATGTAGATTGCCCGTCTACACTGGGGTCCGTTGTCGACCTTCCGCGAATGGAAGGACCGAATAGTTTTGATGAGGTAAAAGGGATCCTCATCTTTCGCGCTTCTTTCTTCTTCCAGCCCCGGTGTTGTCGGATTTGTCTTGGTTTTCTGGAGAGCTGCTGCCGAAACCGCTGCTGCTCACCATGCGAACACCGGACCGGCGCGCGGTACCGACCGACCCCTCGCTCATATCTTTTGTGTTGGAAACAGCAACGGGACAACCTGTATGACAAAGTGCACCAATAATGGCATTGTAGTCACACCCCGCACTCGTCAATGCTGCTCTTGTTGAGATGGTCGGACGGCATGAATTAGCCGATACAGGCACCGAGAATTGCTAAATTGCAGGGTCGAAAATCGGTTAGGGCTGACAACCATTGTCTAGCCGCACCCACCAAAAGAAATAGAAGAGGAAAAGATGCGATGAACAGATTTTCGTTTGTGTGTGGAAATTCCAGGATGACGGACATGTCGAATGCAAGTCACGGGAAAGTGGACTGTGGGAGACCGGCAGTTGCCAAATGCCAAGAGATGCTGCCGAGGCAGCCAAGAAAGAAGTGGGATGCCAAGCCACAATAATGTTATTCTCCCATTGGCTAACCAGCGGCATTGCAGTAGCGCCCTTTGCCCCTGAGGTACGTAGCACTTCGTGATGCAACTCGGCATTCCGGTGTGTTCCCGCTTTTTGCCCAACCCTTCAGTATCAACCACACACAGCTACCTCATCATTGTAACCAAAAATGTTGGTTTCGCCATTCAAAAGAAAAGAAGCTGACGAACTGAATGAAAGCTCTCAGACATTACAGATCGAAGGTGGAACGGGATCGGGAGGTTTCTTGGCCAGTCCCGTCCTTTTATCTTCTGGAAGCAAGCCGGGATCCCCGCGATAAGCAAGCAATCGCACACAAGACGGTTGGTCACTTGCGACAAACCAACACCTCCTAGTTCATGATACCGACGCAGGAATAAGCTCATTGCGGCATGCGCGCCTATAGTATAACCTCCAACCAGCGATGCGACAGGATGAAGCCAGCCACGCCAGCGTGGTGCGACTAAGGTAGGTACATCCAGTGCGAGTGTGCGACTGTTGGCCGACAAGTGTGGATATACCGACGTCCGATATACGGCGCGCCCGCTTTTTACACAAGCATCCCCTATCATGCATGCGAGAAATAAGGTGTGCAGCTGGCGTGTGCAGAGTTTCCTTCGCATTTGCATACGCCAATGCGATACAAGTCTGTCATCGAACGAGTGGGACAAACGGGGCCGATTGCGAAGGTCGTTCGTCTTCGTCTTCCATTTCTCAACGGTTGATTTTGAATATGACTCCCGTGGGCGACAAGTGGGAGGCAATACCCAAGTCGTATCGCAAAGCAGAAAAACGGACAACCTCGGGGTTCGTTATCCATATAGTATCCATCCAGTCAGCTAGTCAATTGGCTCCATCCAGCAGACCACCTCGGGTTCCACGGGTCTGGCATCTTTTGGGCTCCATCGACTCCATCGCCATCCGGTGCTTGCTCAACGCTAATTCGACCGTCGTCCCAAGCCTTGTCTATCTCATTGTGTCTCCCAACACCTCAACAGTCCAACACCGGCTGGCCTGGACGTAGACGGCAAATGGTTCCGGCTGTCTCATCTGTGATTTGTCAATCTTGCCTCAGTTGGGTGGAACAGGCCCGAAGACAGTCGAGTGATTGTCGGTGAAAGGGGGGACTCCGTCAACCGATAAGGACCTCCGACTTGCGAAACAGTCAAACGGCTCGCGCGCCTTCCCCGGCCTCCACAGACCCGGCGCAAGTTGCTACGGTGCTTCATGCCGTACAAGGAAGGAGGATTGAGAAGGAACCACTTTCGACCACCTGCCAAGCCCCGGGAATCAAGGACATCCCACCGACGACCGAGTGGTCGTCGGTGGTCTCCTTCCCATCTCGCGTGGTGTCCTTGCTGACACTGCTGACAATATCCTCTTTCTGGATCACGCCTTCCTGTCGCCCCCCCAGTCACTGCTTTCTAGCCCTCGTGGTCGCGTGCCCTCGATGTGACTCTGCTCATGAACTTTGTCTCGTTTTTAACTCGTCGTCTCCCCCGCGTCGAGTCCATGGTTGCTTCCCCAGTTTCTTCGTGACCCTCCTCCCCATCCCGAGTCTCGACTTGTTCATCTCATCCGAGTCGCAGTCTTTGACCAAGCCAACGGTCCTCGACAGGCTCTCCATATCCAGTGTCCTCCCAATCCCCCCTCCCCTGCCCATAACAGAGGCCAGAGGGTAAAATTTTTACTGGAGCGACTGGAGACCGCTTACGAGATAACAACACCAAAAAGTCCACAATGGGTATGTCCTTTCCATGTTCGCGTATATATACACTGTTGCTTCCGTCGTGCCGATTCCCGAGTGTTACCTTGGAACAGCCGACTACTGCACCTTCTCCCATCCTGGTCGCTCCTTCAGCTTCTTTTCCCAGATCATCACCATCTCAGCAGTCTTGAACCACTGCACCAGACTAACACATGACAAACACAGCTACGACAGAGATTGTGGCCGCTGATGGCAGCTCCAACTACGACTTGGAGAAGCACAACACGGCCAGCACCGCCCACAAGCACATCCCTATCGAGGACGACTACGAGGGCAAGCCCACCCAGGAGGAGCTCGACGTGCTCCGACGTGTGCCCGGCAGTCTCCCCATCGTTGCTTATTTGATTTGCATTATCGAGTTCTGCGAGAGAGCGTCGTACTACGGTGTCCAGCCCCTTATTAGCAACTATGTCAACCGTCCCCTGCCCGAAGGCGGCAACGGTTGGGGTGCTCCTCCCCGTGGTACTCAGATGACAGCCGGTGCCCTCGGTATGGGCCAGAGTACCTCCAACGCCGTCACTCAGTCCTTCTCCATGTTGGCTTATGCCCTTCCCCTCCTCTTCGGCTGGATGGCCGACGCAAAGACTGGCCGCTTCAAGCTTATTTGCTGGGGTGTCATTGTCTTCGGTATCGCCCACATTCTCCTGATCGTTGCCGGTGCCAAGAACCTCCTTGCCGACGGAAGCTCCAAGGCTCCCTTCTTCATCGCCGTCTACATTCTCGCCATTGGTGCTGGTGAGTGAACTCCCTTGAACCACTTCCGACGACTCCCTGCTAACTAACTCCTCACAGGCATGTTCAAGCCCAACGTCTCTCCCCTTCTCCTCGATCAGGTTACCAACACCAGGCCCATGATCAAGGTGCTCAAGACCGGCGAGCGCGTTATCGAGGACCCCGAGGCCACCACTGAGCGTGTCATGTTGTGGTTCTACCTCATGATCAACATTGGTGGTTTCATGGGTGTTGCCACTGCCTACTCCGAGAAGTACATTGGCTGGTGGCTCGCCTTCCTCATCCCTCTCATCCTCTATCTTCCTCTTCCCCTTCTCTTGTGGTTCCTCAGCAAGCGCCTCATCCTCCACCCTCCCGGTGGCTCCGATCTCCCCAACGTTTTCAGGGTTCTCGGTGTCTGCATCCGCCGCGGTGGTTTCAAGAAGATCGGTCGTCACGGTTTCTGGGATCTGGCCAAGCCTTCCAACATTGCTGCTGCCGGCCTTGAGGGTGCCTACAAGATTGAGTGGAGCGACCAGTTCGTTGAGGATGTCCGCCGTACATTCCAGGGTACTGGTATCTTCTGCTTCTTCCCTATCCAGTACCTCAACGACAACGGTCTCGGTTCCGCCGCTAATTTCTTGTCGACCATGTTGAGGACGGATGGTGTCCCCAACGACGTCATTTCCAACTTCAACTCTCTCAGTATCATTGCCACTGCTCCCGTCCTCAACTACGGCTTGTACCCCATGCTTAGACGGCTCAACATCCACTACGGTCCCATCGCTCGCATCACCACCGGTTTGGCCTTGTCCACCCTCGGCGGTGTGGGCTATACCCTGCTCAACTACTACGCCTACAAGAAGTCTCCTTGCGGCGAGTACGGTTCCAGTGACTGCAACATCGGCACCGGTGTCGCTGACATCAGCATTTGGTACTTGGCCATCCCCTTTGCCATTGGTGGTATTTCCGAGTTGTTCGTCAACGTGCCTGCGTACGGTATTGCTTACTCGCGCGCTCCTGTCAACATGAGAGGTCTCGTCTCGGCCATCAACCTGTTCTCCACGGCTGTGGCCTATATCATCGGTCTTGCCTGCTCTTCGGTTGTTACCGATCCCTACCTCACCTGGGACTTCGGTGGCCCCGCCATTGCTGGCGGTGTCCTCACCGTCGTCTTCTACTTCACTTTCAGGCACATCGACTCGGAGGAGACCGTCTTCTCCCAGAGAGAGACCATTGAAGCTACTCCTGCCGATGACTCCAGCATCCAGGGTGGCGAGAAGGCCCCTCCTGCCTACTCCGAGAAGAAATAATAGCACAGTTGTGCATGGGCTAAGAGGTGATCACCCTTGGCCTCATCGACTTTTCTTCTGAATGCGATAAGGGGGTGGTTCATTTGAGATGGACATATTGGTAATTTTCAGTGGGAATTGTATTATTTATTTTGCGATGATTTGGATGGTTATACTTGGCGCATCTTGCATGGTTGGATGATCGGTTGGATGGGTTCGGAAACTTACGGCATTTCACGTCATGAAGATGATCATGATGAAGGGCGGGCCATTTGGATGTAAAGATTTGGCTGGTCCGAGGATGAAACGACCGCACATGTACATATAACTAATGATACCAAAGAAGAACAAGCTGTTTAACAGTATTTGAGAATTTGGCCTGGGTCTTGGTGTTGTCCTCTATGTTATAAAGGAGTGGTGTCAGCCTTAAGAACACCCTTTTAGACGAACCGAACGCGATTCGTTTGAGGATGCGACGCTGTGTCCCAATTGTGCACCATAAAAGATATGCAATGGACGAGCAAAGGAGATTGGCAAAATGTAGCCATGCGGCGAAGCTGACACTTTTGAAGTTCTGCGCCGCACCATAAGCTTACAATTGGACATATGGGGGAGGTTGAACGAAGGCTTGGCACAACAGAAGCGCGCTTATCACCCTCAAGTGTGGAGGAGGAGAGGAGCTGAGCGAAGCCTGGGGGCGCAAGACGCTTCTAGCCGAGACGAGTACGGCAGGAAGGAGGCTGAAACTCGGAATTCGAATCTGGTACCTGCTTAGAGCACGTTCGGCAAGCTTTTTTTTTTTTTGCGCCCATTTTGAAGCCAGCACAAGATGTGATGGCGGTTATTGCGAGTTGACGCCACGAGCGGGCAGCGGCCGCTTGGAAATTGAGCTGAAAGCGATGTAAGACGATGATAAAGACTTGTCAAGTCGCATCCCCTTCTTTCACTTCCTTTTTTCTCCGTTCCGTTTCGCCTCCCATTTAATCATTGTTACACAGTCCTTGTTCTCTTTCTCATGCCGGAGCTAAGCATTTTCATGTCCTGACCCGTTGACCGGCTTCAACTTGTTCACTCACGATGCTCTCCCTCACTCCTTTTCTGTCTCTAGTGATAACACTCCTTTTGCTCATATCTCTGCATCCTGTACACGTATCAGCTGCCACTCCCATAGCTTTCATCAACCCGCCTCCTCTTCGGCAGGAGAATCGCGATGACAGCAAGAATGCTGTTTACAAAATCGGATCGACAATGACGCTGCAGTGGACTGAGGACACGGAGGTTCGCTCGTCGTTGGTGCTGTATCAGGTGCCGGGGGATGGGTTTGAATATGTTGCTCGTAAGTTTTTTTAGTTTTTTTCCTTCTCTTTTTTTTTTTTTTTCCCACCTCTTTTTTCTTTTTTTTGCTTTCTTCTTTTCTTTCTTTCTCTCTTAATTTATTATTACATTCTTTTTATTTTATTTTTGCTCCCAGCA